>WOGR01006538.1:0-13016 GCA_015342045.1 Leptinotarsa lineolata
GGGGTGGAAGGAGTGGTGCATTAGGTTTTCTTTGTGAAATTTATTTTGCGAAGCGAAGCTTTTACACCAGGGCACTCAACCCGGGAGGGGGCATGGGAGGCATGGGGGACTTCATGTAACTGTTTCAACATTGTTTTTTTGCTTTTGGTGAAACCTCTGTTTTGGCAAAAATAATTTCGTAATGGATGGTACATTTTGATGGTAGGTAGAAAGAAACTTTTGAAGTGAAAGTGATTACAGCTATTCCAACATCATTAATCCCAGAGATTTCAGAGACATCTGTATAAGTTTAACATAGCCGCAAACGGTACGGATGTGTTAGAGAGCTCTCTCAAGAATAAAAATTGTAAAAAATGTTAGAGGACTTCAATAAACGGAGTGGAGTCCTTCAACTGTGAAAGTTATTATCATGCAAGCGGTGCTAGAAATTGTAGTTTCGTTGAATCAATCAATGAAGATTCAATCACCTGTTGTGAATCATCCGTAAAAACTGGGAGTAATTTTGAATCTAATAATGACCAGGCCTTTTTTGATGCTATAACTATCGCCCGAAAAAAAATAGACATGAGTATTTTCAACTACTTTGTTGAACAAAAAGACTTGTTAGTTGATGAATTACGCCAAAAAAATAAAATGTTGAATGATAAAATCGATCAACTGGAGAACGTAGAAAAAGTGAACACAACACATACTGCTGAATCCAAAAAAATTATGGAAAAGGTATCCTACGCTAAAAACATAGCAGACAAGTGCTCCGATTAATAAACCTACTACCTCGAGAGGAGTTGTGGGTTGTGAGAAAATTCCCGAGGTTACAGAAACACAATTGTGTGTTGGAAACTGAAACGAGAAAAAAGTATAACAATTATATCAATCTGGCTAATCACAATAATGAAGTGGTTGCTGATTATGGAGAATGGAAACAAGTAGTTAAGAAGAAAACGAAGAGGCAATTGGTTGTGGGTCAAAATAACTCCATCAAAATCAATGGAAATGAACTGAAAGGATTTCCAAAGATGACACATCTCCATGTATACAGAGTGGACCTAATGATGAATTCAAGTGATACGCAGAACTTGCTACAGCCTCATTTTCCGGAAGTATCGTGTGAGAAAATGTCTTCAAAGTATCCAGATGTATATTCTTTCTTTAAAGTGAGTATATTTTATGACAACTTCAATTACGCGATGGATCCTTCCAAATGGTCTCAAGGAGTTCATGTACAACTTTTTTTAGAACTGAGAAGGTATGGTATGCAACCCCCACCCCAGTTATTGTGAGTGATGATAATTATGATTTGATGTTATTGAACGTTAACTGTTTGACAAGTAATAAAATTGATAATATTGTTATTGAATATTCAGATTTTGATTTGGAATTTATATGTTCAACAGAAACATGGTGTGTGAAGGAGAGTGTGGATAGTTTCATAATTCCCGGCTTTGAAATGATTAGTTATTTCACCAGCACGAAATATAGGGTGATGGTGTTACCATCTGGTCATTAACAGAGTTAGATGTCACAAAACTTGACTTAGATGATTTCTGCTTTTGAAAAGAAATAGAGGTTTATGGAGTCATCTGCAAATATAATGATGAAACAAATTTTATTGTTATAGATCAACAGCGGGAAATTTCAGTGTATTTTTCAAAAATCTGAATCTTATTATCTCACTTATTTGAAATGAAAATAATTTTGAATGGAGATTTCAACAACCATTCACTTCATGACCGAGATGTGCTTATATTATCCTTATTACTCGAATCGTATAATCTTAATTCAACGGTCAAAGGTCCAATACGAATCTCTTTGACTATACAAACGTCTCTGGATCAGGTCTATACTAACTTCAGTATCGAATAAAAATGTAGAGTGGTTGATAACACCATATCATATCATATAACTGTTTTCTTTTCTATCAATTCGTATTACTCCAAGAAGGAAAAAAAGTATGTTCGCCAACGTATTATAAATAAACAAACTTTGCACAATTTGAAAAATGCATTGGAAAATGAAAGCTGGTTGGAGATCTATTTGGATATTAGAGTTGATTAAAAATTAAATTTGTTTCATGGTAAGTGAATTACTTCGATAGCGAATGTACTTTCAAAAATATAAACATGAACATGAATAAATCCCAGGAATGAGTTAACGAGAGAATAAGATAATCTAGCAGGAATCTGAAGAACATTTTTCATTTACCGAAAAAAAACTTGTCAGTCAGTGAATATTATGAAATGCATAAAAAACAGCACAATGAATTAGTAAAGGAAACAAAAAGTGTGTTTCACTCCCATAAAATATATGCCTTCTCAAATGTGAATAACAGTGTGTGGTCTGTCATTAGAAACCTTACGGAGGAAACAAAACATTTTTCGAAGAATATATGAATTGAAATCGATGACAAGATTTGTTCGGATCCTCAGGCTCTAGCTGATAGTTTCAACCGTTTCTTCATCTAAAAAATGAATAATGCAAAGATAATATCACGAAAAATATCTACTACTAGTATCACAAAAAGTGTTTTTCTCCAGCATGGAAATTTATGTTCTATCATGTGATAAAACATAAATAAAAAAATAAACATTCCCCTGGCCCGGATGGTATTTCTGCATATGTTATAAAACGTATTTGCACTCAAATCACAAAACCTCTATGTCATATTATAAATAGGTCTTTTCAGGAAGGAATTTTTTCAAGCAGATTGAAATTGTCACTTAACACTTCTTTTTAAAAAAGGTACCATACATGGTATGGAAAATTACAGACCAGTAATACCGAAAATTTTTGAATATGTTATGCTGAATTCTCTTATGGGATTCCTGATAAAGAATAATATACTTAATCGAAACCAACACTGATTCTTTGAAGGTCGTTCAACGATGCCTGCTATATACTATCTATATGAAAAAAAATTGGAAGGTGCGAAAGCAAATGAAATTACTACAACTGTAGTCTGTGACATCAGTTGAGCTTTTGACTGCGTGCAACATAAGCTTTTACTGCAAAATTCACACAATTTTGAAGTTAGAGGAAAAACTCATGGTTGGGTTAGAATCGTATCTTCGAAATGTACTCAAAGTGTCAAAATAAATCATAAAATGGTCGCAGAAGTAAGAAAGTTTCGAATACTGTTTTGCGAGGACGACCTGGAGTTGGTTTCAAACTGACTTGCGATAGAAACTTCGATATGGAAAATTAAACGTTTGGAAAATATAGTCTAGAGAGAGTAGGGATTGTGTTGATCATGGATATATTGGTTTTTACATCTCAAAGATTAGAGGAGAATTAGATTCTGATATTGATAAAATTAATTCCAGATAGAAAAAGAGAGTAGAAAAACATTTCGCATTAGTCAAAGAAGATCTCATTATGCTCGGACTGAAATAAGAAGGATTTGTAAAAAAGTATGAGCATATGGAAAAGGATATCAAATCAATGCAATCTGATTTGGAAATAAACACTCGATAACCATTCAAACAATAGAGCAAAAACAATGGTGAGTGATGAGCAATTTCATGTTTGAAAAATTCACTATGGATTTGATAAAATTGTAAATTAGTATTTATTACATCCCAACGCTGAGTAGATGATAATCATTGATAAAGCTATGAACTTCACGATTGTTTTATTTTTCTGATTGATTTGGCAGTTACTTGATCCAGATCTATAGTAATTTCATAAATTCTACCTCACGATTCGATCTTACAAACTGTATTTCAAAAATATATGTTAAAAAAAATATATTTTTTAAAAATGAAGTTTGTGGAGATCAAATCGAAAGGTGTAGTTTATGCAAATCCACGATTGCTGTTTCTGAAAAAAAGTAAATTGTGCTTCAATAGCCAGCAGCAGTGGCAGTAGTTGAATCATCGTGATGCATTTGTTGTAAACTATGATCATGTGTCTACCAAACGCTCAAGATATAGAATAAGCGGAAGTCGTCTGAACTTTCTCAAATCCAGTTGCTTGAAGGTGAAATAACATGGAGACCATCATCACAAGTGATTAATTAGAAGTATTCGAGGAGCCCATGTTCGATCATTCCTTCATTAGTCTTCATGAGCATACACATAAGCCGTTTAGTTCACCATATTACAAAAATTCGAATGGAATCAAAATCCCAATAAATTTTCGAAATATCATACTCGATAATGCAGTTACATTCATATCTAGGGAAACTTCACACCATCTGATGTCACGAGCAGTGCTACCTATCCAATAACGTCCTCGCCTTTCTCTTCGACGAAATTTGCTATGAAATGGGTGGCAAACAAGTGGCCGGCATAACTACCAGAATAAAACGATGGTATCATTCGGATAAACACCTGCCAATTTGTTACTAGTGATAGGATGGAGTTAGTTGTGAATAAACAAGATATATTGGATTCCGCTAGCAATGTATTCAACGGTAAATTACCCTTGAAGTATCTTATGGTTTTTGCTGGATATTAGAATAAGGGGTTATTGAACGTAAAGCAAGAGCACATTTTGATTATAGCACGTTCATTCAAAAATTGGGGAAGTCGATGCAGATTTGGAAATCAATAAAATAGAATGGAGGATCAGACACATTGTGTTGGAAGTAGAGTATTAATGACGGGTCCAGACCTTCTCCCAAATGTATTGCCCCCCCAGTGCCACCACACTGACTGTGACCTTGACCCCCTTTTCTATTCTCCGCCTATGAGTTGGCCTTGAGTTGCATGTAACGTCATGAGGTGGTACCCTTCTTTTACTCTCCGTCTATGACTTGGGCTTGAGTTGCGTGTGACTTCATGAGCGTGAAACCCTTTAGTTGGGTGCTCGTGCGTCACATGACCTTGGAAAAAAATCCTAACCGATCTTGAGCTATAAACTGGATGACGACACGCTTTGTCCTCGATACATAATCTTGAGTTAGAGTGATTTTGAATACTATAATCACGTCAAATGACCTTGGAAAAATTCTGAACGATATTGAGTTATGAACACGTCATATGACCTTGAACACAAACTGTGACTCGACGACTGGCTTTGTCCTTGATACACGACCTTAGATTTATAGAAGGTGTAACCTTGAACCCCACTTCCCTCCAGATGATTCTTATATAAGTATGGAGTTTCATTCTATCACATTCAGTTCATATAATCTCAAGTATTCGATTAGGTGGTCATCGTCATAGAGGTGAACATATTTTCTCTATTCATTTTTTGAAATGGATAATTTGAAATTTGACATTGAAAAGATCAATTTTGCAATAATGCAAGGGAGTGAAGTTTTAGAGCAGAGACCCATGACATTATTAACTGAAATTAAAAAAATGTCTATGCTTTCTACAGATATGGCAAATCCATCCTAGTACTTTTATTGGATGAGGAAAATGGTACTTTTTTCAAATCATGGCTTCCAAAACGCTTCCATGGCTTTACTTTCATCAAATTATGATTCAAGTGTATGTAATGATGCTGAGGAGGTGCAAAAACTTTTGGAGCTTAGTGAGAAGTATGAACTTGATGTGGCATTGTGTCATGAATATTCGTATGGAAGCAGGAATTTGGATGACTTCTGTGAGCTGATAATTGAAGCAGACTTATAACATCTCCTTTACGACATATGCACATATCTACCGCAGAATCTTATAGAGAAATATCAATTGGAACCACGAAGTCCCAACCAACAACCGGAAGATTCATTAAATGATGGGATTGAAAATATTTGAAATCTGTTGTATATATTATGAATACAATCATGTTTCAATCCATTTATCTAATTTTTTGGTAAATAAAAGACAAAAAGTAATTATTAAGTGTTTTATTATTTACCGAACATTTCATGTTGAATTACATATCAATATTATAACAATCCAGTCTGAACAGAGCCATTAAGGGCATTATGAGATAAAATAGCATCGTGAAGGATGAGTGCATATACTTTGGTGTTTTCTGGAAACTTCACCTTGCGTATTTCAAATTCTATTTTGATGTCGACAGTGGATGACTTCATAGTGTCAAGTTGATGTGAGCAGTCGATGATGAATAGTGGATCGTCACGGAAGCTACCAGTATCCAACATCGGATCACTCATAGTTTCATCATAGTAGCTGCGTTGGAAGTTTTCTTGTGTATAATAGGCTAATGAGTCTAACTTCTGATCGAAAGTCAGATTCCAACGCTCATGTGGGTATACTCCAGAGTTCAGAGATAGTGAAATATTATTAATATTCACATGTATGAATTTTGTTACATCTTTCGAAATATTTCCAGATTGGTCGGTATTTTGAAAACCAATGATGATGTATTGTGGTCTTTCGAGACTGTTGGTCGTCTTCACAGCCCATATATCTGAGGATGTATCGCGAAATGTGGCTAATTCATAAAGGTCCCACATACGATAAGCCACCTTCACATTAGCATTATTACCATTTTTATTGATGCGATAGCATAGTTTCCATTTCTGGCGAACTTCTGGCAAAATGTGTCTGATTCTCCATTATATTTTTTTGATTTCCAATTCTGCATCAACTTCTCCAATAAATCGCTGGCTATTGAAGCACAACCTTAGAAACAATAATTGTAGAGTTTCGACCTTTATCAAAGATTATCATCTGCTCAGCGCTGGGAAGTAATAAATACCAAGTTTCAATTTTATCAGCTCCAGATTTATACTGATGTTTTTTACAGATCGAATTGATCATCAGTCACAATTTCTGCTCAATTGTTTCAATGTTTATCGAGTGTTTTTTCCAAATCGGATTGCATCGATTCAATATCCTTTTCCATATGCTCACAATTTCGTACAATATCTACTAAGCGCGATGAGATCTTTTCTAAATGATGAGGAATGTTTTTTCACTCTTTCTAATCTCAAATTAATTTTATTAATATCAGAATCTAATTCTCCTCTCATCTTTGAGATGTAAAAACCAACATATCCACGATTACCACAATCCGTACTCTCTTCAGGCTCTGCTATATTCATTAGAAGTCAATTTGAAGCCGACTCCAGGTTGTCCTCGCAAAACAGTATTTGAAACAGTCTCATTTCTGCGACCAAACTTATCGATGCTTCCTTTACCTATTTTATGATATACTTATGAAGGTTATCGAAAATGTGAATCATTATATAAGAAATGATGATTGAATTATTATAACTTCATCAATTCCAATTTAACTATTAATTTTTCAATATTGAAATTGATCAGCTTACCATCATCGTAAAATATGCGAAGAGTGATATTGTCTGACGACCGCCAGGTTGGATTGGCATATAAATAATATTTTGTGGCTCCTTGGTGAGTTTGTAACCGGGCTCTACATCTATATCAAATTCGAAAATGCTATGGATTTCATCGCCATTCGAATATGCTCCAGCTGTGACATTACAATCCACACGAATAATCCTCACCTTATTGATATTCACGGGCAATGCTGATTCATGTGTTTCACCACAGCCGAAAACATTGTCATCGAACTCCAGAAGTTCAGCATGTTTGAGATTGATGTGATATTTCTACCGCATTTCGCATTTCAGAGTGTTGTTGTTTGCATATAGGAGAAATACTTCGTCGATATTTTCTTCAACATCAATTTCTAGTTGCACTTCTTTGGATTTGATGAATCTTTGAATCACCTTATTAATTTCATCAACTTCATATGCCTCAGGTGGACTTTTTATAATAAAGGGGGGTGAGTTAATTCTCTGCGAATAGCCTATAGCATTATTCTCAGCGTCTACATTAAATATGGAGTTATATCCCAGACCATAATTACTGCTGGTATCCAATTCGATGGGTGGGTAGAAATTGGCGCTCAACTCGCTATAGCATCCCGACAATGGAAACGTACGTGACATGACTGATGCATTTTCACTGATTCATGTCTTTTTATTGTTAGCCGCAGAAATTGTGGAGTAATTGTCGCTTTCTTGGTGGTCTATCCATATCATTATGTGTGTCCCTTGACCATGTCGAGTATTCAAATTTACTATAGCAGATTCATATCGGAGTGGTTCTGATTTTGGCAAATCGTCACGCATATATACCCCCCGAAAATATGAACTCGACATTTTCTTAGCGTGATAGTTGAGGTCGATGTTGGAGAAAGCTCTTTGAGGTAGCAAATTCATGAGTTTTTGAATTCTGTGGTTTCAAATAGACTCCTAATCCTTGACGGTTAGGCTTCAAGTAGATACCACTTCCTTGTTCACCTATAGCAATTGCCTCCATGTGTTTATTATGGCGACATGTCTCGCGCAACTGTTCCCTACTCGCTTTTGCTGCTTGAACTGCTTTCGTTATGCCAGCAGTATCACCGGCTAAACTACCTAGCGCTGATAAACTAGTAAAAATTGGAATGAGTGGTAGTATTCCACCAATTTTAGGAATCAGTATGATTCGCGGTGTGCGAATTTTCTTTTTCCCACCTGCAGCCCTCATATATTTGCGTGCTGCTTTTAGTACAATCTCAGCTGCTCTTTTAGAATTTTTGACAACAAATTCACTTCCACCCGCTTTGTGTAGAACATCACGCACTATCTGAACGATTCCAGAACCAAAAGCTATTACCTTAGAAGCATTTTTAAAACGTTTTTTTCTTAATAGGGCGCTATTTCCTCTGTATGTGTAACTGCTTGGATGGTGACTCACAACCCATACCAAATCGGCGTTTCCCTTTCATTATATTCGTAATTAGCCAAGCAGCTCCCTTTTCTCCAATAGTAGCGTCTTTTACTTTGCGATTCCAAGCACTTTCTGCAAGCTTCTTATCCACTATGTCTCTAGCTGCAAAATTGTCGGGATTCTGTGAATATGCAATATGGTATTTTTTGCATGCAAAATCCAGCTGATTGACGACCAAATCACCACTTTTCAACCTATTCTGTAATTTCGTACCAGGTCCACAGTACTGATAACCTGGCAAGTGCAATTCAAATGGTAGATTATTAATGAGAGTAATGAATATTCCTTCACCCGTGTGCGAGAAACAGGACGTCATCCGATCATACTTTAGTATGGGCCGACATTAAAATATGGATTGCTTTTATCTTGTCCAGACATATCCCCGAGTCCCAAAAGAGTTGATCTGAGATAATTCAAACTTTATTGTGATGTTCAAACAGTATGATATGAATTTCATCAGTTCGGACTTTCATCGTCTAATATTATATAAAATGATTTGAAATCCCTCAAATAACCAATACAATTGAAAATTAAAAAAATATCTGAAAATAACAACTATATTAAGCAAAAAAAACCTGAAATGAATTTACAGTGAAATAATATACAAGTGAAAAATTGAACAATTAAAACAAAAAAGGGCACGAAGAAGAGCACTAAGCCGCATATTCGTTAATAATAGCCGGATCGTCACGTACAGCTCATCAAATAAAAGGAAAATAAATACGAAATTCATCGACAAACAAGAAACAAAGGTGATGCCAAGAGGGCACAAAGTTGTTTCTCCGTTAATAATAGTCACATCATCGCATGTAGCACATCAAATGGAATGGAAAAGAATGCAAGTAATTATACAGCAACAGTTCTGGCTCATTCCTTATGGAAGAACGTGTAAATTTGAGCAAGTCCATTCTGGCAATTTTACGACCTCCGATCGGAACGCTGTGAAACACCCGCTAGGGGGACGTCGTTTCATTAGTGAGGTCGCAGTTTGTTTACATAATTGCTAATTTTGGACGTAAGTTTTTCGTGTTTGACATGTCATATCTTAGGTGGAAAATGGGGAAAGCGAAGTATTGAGCAACGACAAAATTAAAAAAACTTCTTCAATATTATAAGATTATGAACAACTATGAGTGAAATTCAATAGCAGCAGTTTGAATCATAATCAAACCAGAAGGGGCCTTAAAGTTTTGGAGGCGAGAGATTCTGAAATTCACAAGACACTATCACACTGTCACCTTCAAACTGGGTAGGTTGGCGTGAAGTTATGTGTAGTTTAAGGTGGGGTGAAGACCAAAAGTAAATAAACAATTTCGAACTTGAAGTAAATGAGCAAAATGTCCACCTTTGGATGGAATATGCCACTGAGATTGATTCGTCATTGATTGTCTGACACGTTCAAAAATACCTGGAGTGTTCTCAATGACATTGCAATTGTCAATTATTCGATTCCTCAAGTTATTCACATCATTCACTACACGCCTAATCCAGCGATTAGGTTAGGCAATGTCGAGATAATAAAAAGAAAGGTGGCGTACATCTTGATTGTGCAGCTCCATATATTTTCCTCCCCATCAGGTGACAATGATCTCACTCTGACATCACCTAATTTGGAGGATTTTCCACAAATTCCGCAATTGTCAGCAGGTAGGAATGCATTCTTCTCCGAATCTGATAATGGCTTTATTGGCACGATGCGATTCAAATAAATACAGTAGATAACGCTTAGGTCAGACTTCAGTGTGGCTACAAATACTTTGGCATCATCTGCCCCATGATATTTGGAGGCGGAATCATCAAAAGTACAAAGAATCTGGCATGAGAATGAATAAAGCTCTTGAATAAATGCTTTATTTGTGAAAGAACGTATGGAATCCGGTTCATTTGTACGGATAGGCTCCTGAATAGATTTAAAATCGACATACACAATTCTCACAATTCTCAAATTTCAATATATTTTCTGGCATAGCCCTCCCACATTCATCAAATTTTCACTAGTGTTGTCGGAATGGTGGTAGAAATAAAATTGTAATAATTCATCTGCAGAAGCAATAATTTACTTGCGTCTGAAAGGGGGCCAACAATTTCAAATTTCGGTTTGCTGTTTTCGGAATATCATAACTTCATTGAAAAATCTATACCTTCAGCATACAGTACATCTCTGAAGGATGGATATGATCCTACTTCAGAACTTTTCGTTTGCGCTGATCGCAGAGCTAACTGATGTCACCACCCAAGTGATGAAGAAATGGTTTTCATTTCTCACATTAACAACTGCTCTCTTCAAAGCGATTATTTCTGAAAGTTTGATATAGGAAGATCCACTGAGAGCGCTTCGTTTGTTGATGTTCACTTCGGTAAACACAACTTTTTCCAGAGTCCAATCTGTGAAAACATTATTTGTTTATTGACTGAAAAATATTAGATTCATATAGATAATATACCTGAATCACGTTTCTGAAATTCCACAGCTTTTGCTGATAACGTGTCACAAACGTTCTATTTATCTTCTTCAGGTCGTTAGATTGATCAACAATTTGTTATTTGCTGTTGAAAGACTTCACCTCTGATATTTTCTGCGTTTGAAGTATGTACCTCCCAAAATAACTCCATGTTCACTTTCAAGGCATTATGAACCATTCGATCAATCAAAGTCATAACTTTCTGCCTCACTTTATTGAAAAATGATTGAAAGTCTGAAGGCAGATTATTACTTTCGAATATGTAGCTAACGATATTATAATTAAATGCGCTATTGATGATTTTCACACCATCTTCAAATTCTGTACAGAAATTTGTTCTGTGCTCCAATGTTTTGAGGTGTGAGAATTCATCCTATTCGCAGGCACCATTCTATTGCAATAGTTGCACAATTCCTGAACTGCACTTGGTGGGGCAGAATCCGTTCTGGGTGGTTTTGCTGGGGTACCTGCATCATCATACGGACTGCAGGGCTGCATTTTATGACGACGCATCTTATCTTTATGGCTGAAACTTTTACCACACTTATCACAGTGAAACATATTTGTGGGGATTCTCTTTTATACGTTCTTTCAAATAGTGAGGAAGGGAAATATATTGCATATGAATCCTCAAACTCACTTCAGTAAAGGTGTTGCAGATATTGCAGAAAGTCACTCAAATTCAAACTGAATGCTCACTCCAAGAGCCTCTTCGTCCATGCAGCTAAAGGTCATTCAAGGTCAAATCCAAAACACTACCTCAAAATCACCTTGACTACATCGTGCGACATAGGTGAAGGTCTTTTCAAGGTTAAAAGTGGCGTAGGGAGGTTTCAAAATCAGCGTACACCAACTTCTACCGCATGATATAAAAATATCGCAAGACCAAAAATATTTTTGTTGCAGCGATATCTCAGAAACACAATTCGCTCTCTTTGCAGACACATTGTTGTGGATATATATGATTATTTTCATACTTTTCAGCGATATTTCAGGGCGATCCCTGATATATCCCTGATATATCAATTGGAGTTTATAAGAAATAACAGATATAAGTCTGAAGTGCATTTGGTCAATTTCGTAAAGCTTCCATTTCGACTTTGCATAGAACTAACTTAAACCAAAAAATTCATTTATATTTGGGATGCAAAGTTTTCAACCACCTCGATGTCTCTATCCAAACATCTCCAAATAATAATATTTTCAAATCCAGACTCAAAGCATTGCTTATTGAGAAAAACTGCTACAGTATTTGTAAATTTATGACATAATACTATATTTTGTAACGTTACCTTATTCTTTCTGAATTCAAAGCAAGACAACGATACAAGTGCCACGATTAGCAGCGGGTGTTACGGAGGCAAGAGCGTGGTTCATGTCTTCTATTCTTTATAGAAGTTCAATACTGGGTGCTGAAAAGGGTTACCAAAACCAAGTCCTTGAATGGGCGCCATCTACAGTTTTGTATGGAAATATGGCACCCTTTTCAACATTCGTCACTATAGATCAACGTTGCTACACAGGGATATGAAACACTTCAGACTACCAGTAAAACAAAAAAAACGGTGTTGAAAAATTTAATAAAATAAATATAAAAAATGGGACTGAGTCTTGTCCAAAGGAACCAGATTGTCGGTGGTTCAGAATGAGTTTTTTTTATTCAATGATGGCCTCGATAAGAATTTTAACAAATATAAGAACTTACCAAAGGGTTTGATGCATTAAACCTTACAAGATCATATGGAAATCTTATTCTTTCGAACCATCAATAGAACCTAAAACCAAGGACTGGTAATCTCCCACTTCGACTTCCTTAGTTCAGGTGATCCAGGATCCTGGCAGTCTCCGGTAGATCTCCACACTCCCTCAACGGACTTCCCCAACTCTCGTATAG
>WOGR01006539.1:0-13015 GCA_015342045.1 Leptinotarsa lineolata
GCCCTTGCAATTCCAGCAACATGATTGTGCCAAGACATATTAGTGTCCATTTTAACACCCAACAAACTTATCGAAGCAGAAAGCGGAATTGTCTGTTCTGACATTATTATATCCGGTTCATAGAAATTCATCTTTTTGAAGAAAACCGATTCCTGGGTTTTCGTGGCATTAAATTGAACCTGGTTACTTTCACCCCAATTCGAAATTACTTCCAGATCCTCGTTAAGATATGCAACATCCTGTTGCCGGTGAAGATGTGCATCCGCAACCGATGTCACCCTGTATATTAGATTATTATTTTAAAATACGGTAAATTAACATCAAAAATCGACGTGTTTCTGGATTATTTCTTTAAATGACCTGTTTAGCTAAACATGAATTTGTTCTATACTTTACGGACACAGTATATTTTGACCCTATCCATACATTCCCGAGAGTAAAAGAGGAATTCCAGGGACACCCTGTATATCCTGGACTAGGATGAATAGGTCATCCACATAACCCATTAGGTACTTTATGTCCATTGTGGAAGGCGTCTTCCTCCCCCCCTCACTTGTGCACAGCACCTTGTCATAACACTACTGTACGAAGCATGCAATTTATCAATTTACAGGCCCGTCTAGTCGATCCCTGTTCTCTTCAATACTTAAATGATGGATTGATTTTAAGGTTTTTAATCAAATACGCCTTTAATAACCAAGAAAGCAACTAAGAATCATTCCTTGAGTGATTGGTCTCAAATCTTTCGTCAAGTACTGTCCGGTTTTCCAAGATTTCGCTATGAAGGTGTCCCCAATCAGTCTTCATGTTCTGAGTATTTATTTCAGAGCCAAACTTGGTATAAGAGAACATACTATAAGCAGTTTTTAAATAGAAGTTTCGGTCTTTTTTGTTGCAACCTTATTGCACGGTCTCAAGAAGGGGCAATTTGGTAGCTGCGACTACAGAGTATTTGTACATATTCATCATACTATTCTCGCTGATCACAGCTTTGAAATTTCGGTAATTTCGAGGGGTTTCTGAGATTATTTCTTAGATTTTCCATATTGACGAAGAAAGACAAAAAGGTATGATAGTCATTACTTTGAAACGAATATGAATACAAACAATGGAAACGTCGTAAAATAACTTGGTTTCAAATATATCCTTCTTCTCATATTAATTATTAATAATTCATTATTTCTTACACTTTTACATTTCATACTCATTTTTAATTTTTCTCATATTTTTTCAATTTTTTCAACTGATTCATTCGAATATCTCAATAGATAACCTTGATTATATAATTGTGAATTTCATGTCCCTGTTCGTATTCTACGCACATAATTTATATCAACATATTTTGAGAAGAAACTAAACAAACATGTGCCCAGTCCGGAAATATATCACAACTTAAGATCGTTCATGACTTATGTACAATACAGACGAAGCTCAGATTAAGTTCTTTAAACACATATTAACATTGTACTTGCTATAAGGGTTCAGTCACAAGAGACAGTAGGTAACAGTACTTAAAAGTCCTACGTAATTTCTTTGTAACAAGTTCCAACAATCCAGGTGAAAATTTAAGTTTATTGACAAATTATTGTCATATCTATAGCTGAAAAGGAATCCCTGCCATAGAAAGCCATATCAAAGATATTGCCAGCACTAGCCAACTATCTGGTCAGTTGGGTCCCAGAATGCATTAATGGTTCAGCCAAGCACCATTGATGAGAACAATGGCGAGTCGAAACAGCGCTATCCAGTATCGAATCACAAATGTGATTCAATGTCATTCTCTACAGTGAAAGCTGCAAAGAATGACTGCAACTGACCACCTTGGGGAGCCCAGTTTATTTTTGGTTTGAGTGTTCTGCCGATCCCATAGATAGCGTCATCGCCTTAACTTACTTAGTTGAGTACAACAATGCATTCGTGGATCAGTCTAACACCGCTGATGAGACCTTGGCGGATCAAACAGCCCTGTACGATTTTGGATCAGGAATGCTTTGTATTTGGGGTCTGGTTGCCTATAGTTGCCTTGCAATATAAGATGTAGAGAAATACGAATTTCGTTCGGCTGTCGATTTCGAAGCTTGGCAATGGACCGCCTTGAGGAGGATATATTCGTTGATTCAGTCCTCCATCGATCATATAGATGACATTTTCATGAGTGAAGGAAGCATCACCTTCACAGTTGAGGGCAACAATGCTTTCGTGGTTCAGTCTAGCAGTACTGACCTTAACGGTTAGAAACAGCTCTCTCCGGTGTTGAATCACAAACGCTTTGTTTTCAGCATCTGATTTCCACTCGAATTGTATATTGGGAAGTGTGCTTGTTTTGGATTTATATTTTTTTGGATATAGGGACTAGAACCGTAATTAATTTTTACTCAGTTTTTTAAAGATCTGACTATTAATGAGGCTGTAGCTGTTGTTTTCAAGTATCACGCCTGCTCGAACAAATACGGAAGTTTATCTATCATTATTGTCTCATTTGTATGTACTGTTTACTGAAAGCTACTGGATCCAATTATCAGTCATTAAATGGATATTGGTAGTAATTCCCGAGATGACAAAAGCGTGTATATTTTCTGCCACTAATGCGCCTGTTTTTGATACAGGGTCTCTCTGATACGATCCTTCAGGATGATTTTCGATATTTCCCCATAAGACTGTCTACTTAAAAGGCTTCATGAATGAGTAAAATTATTATATTCCTATATATGTTAGAAAATTTAGAATAATTCGAGTGAATGCAATGGTTAATTAACCAAATTGTACCAATTCATCTTTGAAAATCTCAATTAATATAGGATTTCTCTTTATTTCAGGTGTGATTGAGCAAAGCCCGGCAGAACAAAATCGTAAAGTTAAAAAGAGAATACGTCGAAAGACTTCAAAGTCCCGGATATCACAAGAAAGTACCGAATGCAGCGATGAAGAAAGCGACTCTTATAACGAAAACGAAAACCCTCCTGTAAATAAAATTAATCCTCAATGCTTTCCAGATCCCAATCGAGTTGAAATCATATCCGAAATTGAGCCCAGTAAACTTTCAGAAGAAATAATAGAAATAGTACCCAACGATAATCCCAAAGACGATCACCAAACTTCCAAACATGGCTGTGATGAGAGGAAAGACGATTGTGAGAAAATCACAGACGGTAATCACGTTATAAATAACAATGAAATTGATAGAAACGTTGAAGATCTCAAAAATAATTCAGCAGAAGATGTGAATCTTCCTGAAGAGAGCAACTTGCTCCATGATCCTCCAAAGACACAGAAGTATGATTTGAAGCCAGATGCCGAAGAATTCATACCACGAGCTTATCGAACACCGGAAATTCCTCTCAGCCCCGTTCAATTTATCAAAGTGTCTCCAAATTTCGTGCCTATACCTGTAGTGCCATTCAATGGACAAAACTTTAACCCAGCATTTATTCCCTCAGGAGTACCCATCAACTTTCTACCTCCCGATCCGAAAATGTTTCCGAACTTTGTCGGTTTCATTCCGAACATACCGAAATCCTCAGAAGAGACTGAAAACAGAAGAGCCAGTGTTGATAACAAGGTTGAAAATCAAAATGCACACGTATGTCAGTCAAACGACATCAAAGATGATCAGGTTGTAAAAAAAGAGGAAAAAATTGAGAATAGATTGAACAATACTAAAACGATAGATTTAGCTAAAATCGTGTCGAAGTTGGAAGAAGCTGTGAAAAAACAAGAAGATGAAGAAACCAAAACAGAAGATACTGAAAAATTGGATTTTGTAAAAACGAAACCTTTGGACAAGCAGTTCAACAATAACCAAAAATACAAAAACAATTACAAAAGGGGATTTTACAATAGTCCTCGAAATTCTCCCCAAAGAAAAATATTCCATCAGAACAGCGATGATGGTAATCGAATTCTTCCATTCGAAACCGAAACAAATACAATGCGCAGTGAAAAAGAGTCAGTTAAAAATAGTTCTGACAGTCGAAAAAGCTGGAAGCCCCATAACGAAAATGGTACGACCAAATGGCAACCTCATGTATTACAAAGAAGTCCCGAATTCAAAGCTAACCAAAGCAAAAGGTTTTATTCGCAAACGGTACAAAATGCTGAAATAAAACCTACTGTGAAATATGGTTTACAAAATCTGAATGTCACACTATCCAATGAAAAAAGGGAAAAATATTGTGAGGTTGATGTAAACGTGAAAACATATCCTTCACAAATAGAAACTCCCGAGTTAATTTTATCTCCGGTTAAGATTTCCAGTCCGACTAAAAAGCAAAATCAGTGGATTTCGGTTTCTAGTCGAAAAAAAAGGAAAAGTAAAAATGCTGAGGAAAGCGAAACCTCCTTTGATGGTGGAGAGGATGAACATTCCCCTAAAGATGATAACTTCGAAAGCTATGACGTCAGTCTCTTAGTGGATGTGATACCTACACCAAAAGAAGATGTTATCGAGATCGACATTAAGAACGAAAAAGTTGAAGAAATCATCAATATAATTTCACAAACGGAACCAAATATGATCGAAAATATTCACATGATACCAAATATCAAATCTGTCACGGAAATTGAGAGTGAAATGGTTGCTGGTGTTGATGAAATCGAGAAATCTAACGGAAATGGACCATCCAAAGATATTGAAGAACATTCGGAACTAGTGGAGGATACCGAAATATCTAAGAATTTCAGTCCATCCGAAGATGATAAAATAGAAGTTTCAAAACAATCTGAAACAGAACCAGTATCAGGAATTATTGAAGAATCGCACCCTAACAAGGATAGAAAAAAAACCAAAAAAGGTACTCAAAAACCTTTGACAAAGAGAGTAATGATTACAGATATTGATCTATCGGAGAATTGTAAGGAAATCAAAGAACCCATTAAAAAAATTGTAAAAAAAATTGAAAAAACTGGAGATAAAATTGAAAGTGGAGTCAGGTCTGATGAAAAGTTGGATGAGGCTAATGAAAATGAAAAACATACTATAAAAGCAATGCCTACAGATGGAAAATTGCCAGTGAAAGACAACGAAGATGAAAAAAAGAGCTCCAAAAAGAGGAAGAAGAAATCCTCGAAAACCGCTGTGGTTTCAAATGTGGGTTCTTCAACTTCTCCAGCAGTTAGAAAGAATCTAGTGGATTCTTTCGATTATCTATTGGAATCTAGCCTCGTAGGAGAGGCAGACAAGACAAACGACGATATATCCCAAGAATTGGATAAGATGATTCAAAAGGGAATGTATAGTAGTTTGGAAGGAAAAATTAAATCGCTCAATATTGATGAAAGTGATGGATTTTTCAAATCTATATTCAGCAAGATATCCAGCAGAGAGACGAGCGTTGAGAAAACTGGGTATTCAAAAAGTCCAGATTTCACCAAAATACCACTGTTTGTACCCGTTTCGGTAAGTGAAGAAACTTCTTTAGACAATATCAAAGCTAATAAAAACTTACCTGCTTCAGAATCATCAAAAGAAGATGGCTTTTTTCTAGAAAACCCAGAAATAAGAGAAATGCTGAAAGACCAGACTGAGGATAAAGAAGAAAAAAGTACAGATGTTAGCGAAGGAGTGGAAGTGGATGATCAGAAAACGCGTTATCCTATAACGAAAGCAGTAAAGGAATGGATGTCGAAAACTAGGGAAACAACTCCAGACGCAGAAATTTTAAAAAGTCCCAAGACAATATATAAAGAATATTGTGAAAGTGTGGGTGGTGACAAAGACACAGAAGTTCATATTTTTCATAAACTTCCTGATCTAAATTTAAGTGCAAATTCTGACGATGATGAAATCACACTTTTCAGTACGAAAAATGATTTATCTAGAAGGGAGAGTGGGGAACAGGATTTACTTGAGTTTTGGGAAGACGAAGTTAATAATCTGAGTCATGATGAAAAACAAGATAATGTAGAAATAATTTCGAAAGTTGATAAAGGGGAAGATGTATTGGAAGTGTACGAAAGCAAATATGGAAATAATGAGGATTATTTGAAGTTGCAGAAGGAAATTGAAGAAACCATCAAAAAGACAACATATCCCAAACACGGCAATTTGCCTTATAGAGCGATATGCTGCAATATTATGTAAAATAGGATAATTCCTATGGAAATGAAGAAAACGCAATAAACCATTTCTTTTTGCAATAATCAATCAAAAAATTTCGAAAATATCTAATGTTTGATAATTTACTCGAATTGTATCTCCCACAGCTACACTTGGATCTGGATTTTCCAAATATGTTTTCATAGATGGGTCGATAAAAAAAGAGACTCTTTAATCTCCGGCGGATTGTGTTTATTCAAGCTTCTTGGCAAAATTCAACGAAACATCATAATGTTTTTGAAATAACTCATTTTATATACTTATTCTTGTCATATTTTGAAATACATTTAAATAATATGATGCTCCAGTAAAACAAGAGAAATTAATATCGAGAAGAAGGTTTGATCTAGATTCATCACCAAATTTGAAAGGCGTCGCTTATAAAATACGCGGGCACCAACTTATCTGAGACATGGATATTGATAAGATATGTCACATCTTACCTGAAAAATAATATCCATACCATCACTGCCATTGTTGTTTCCTGCATGTAAACCCAAAAATTAATATTTATTATTTCGGAACCTCCCATCTTTACAATTAGTCAGTCATTAACTAGCTCACCCGCAATATAAATTATTTCTGTTGAATATTCCGATTGTTAAATGAAAGATAACGAATGTATTGTGACAGTGAGGGTGAAGTAGGAGGGTGAAAATTTTTTAATATGTATTTTTCAATGCCAAATACAAAAAAATCGTAAAAAAATAAAAGTTTTCTATGGATAGGTACACCCTAATCATCTAGCGGTATGAATCTACAAACTATTCTCATACCCATCAAATTTCCAAAAAAAATCATAAAAATCGGTCTAGTCATTTTAGAGGAGTTAGACAACAAACACGGTGACGCGATATTTTTATATATCAGATGATGATTTCTTGAGATATATTTCATGTCTCTAATAAGTTCAAGTCAACAAGTAACAGAAAAACTAAGTAGGAATTTGAAAGGAGGACGAATAAGAACACTTGAAACCGTCCAATGAACAACAACAATCGTTATTTTTTTAATACTATCTGTATTTCTCATTAATTTGAACTTTTACATGAAATAGGATATTAGAATATTCGAAATATATACCCTGTGTTGATTTCATCAGTTTTTGTTACAGGACATCATACAGACATAATACATCCTCTTGTTCAAAATGAAAAAAATCAATATCACCACTTCCTTTCTGCTTAGAATCGTTTTCAAATATTTGTTGCTAAATGTAACCAACCGTGTGAATAGCTATATATGTAATAAACTACAGCAAATTAAACATATATTTTCTAGATAAAATATTGGCACTAAAAATATTTTTCCTGGAAATTGTGAATTGGTGAACTAATAAATAAACATTCACATATGAATTGTTGAACCATGTAGAATATGTATTGAATTGAAGACATACAATGTTGTTTTTCTTTTCAATTTTGTAACAACAATGCCCTGCCAAACTTACCAACATTCAAGTAAAATACGCATTCAACCTGATACATATGTTTGAGGGAAAGAGTACTAATGATATCGTTATCGTTGAAATGATTATTTTTCTGCAAAACTGTTGATATATAAATTTCTAGTTGTGAGTTGCTTGACATACATAAGGCTGTAGACTGTTGAAAATGTAACCTGTGCTCAAATTGTTATTGTTATTGAACGTGAAGAGTATAGGCTGTTTATATTTATTTGTTTACCAAACTGGCCTATATTTGACGTAGACTGAAAGATTCAATTACATGAGGTAGCCAAAGCTAACACCCATCTTTATCTCTCTGGCTAGTCTCTACATGAAAGTTTGTCAAGTATATCATGGTAAATTTTAGATGTATTTGTTTTTGCTTTTGTTTTTATTGTTGAAAGTATTGTTGAAGTACTGTTAAGGTGGGTGGGATGTATCACTTTTTTTATTATTTAGTGATAGTGCCACCAATTTATTATAAGCTTAGTTGTAATGTTTCGAATTTTATTTTAATATCAGAACTAATCGGTAGAGGCATGCTTGATGAACTTTGATTTTCGTTTAGTGAAATTGTTCGTAGCCTCATGAGTGATTTGAATGGTGCGTGTATGTCCCATTGACGAAAATAATATATCATGATGATTCAGCTTACGCCAATTCACTAGACAATATTGTACTTGGAAAAATGAATTTCAAACTTTAATATAATTATCATAAAAGACAAACCAATGTTTACTAATAAGTTTTAGGTAGGTAATTGATTTGGTTAATTGTTAAATGTATAAATTCAAAAGACAAACCACCGTGCGTGGGTAACATTTAGGTAACTTTCCTTTTATTCATCTTTGAATGTATTAATTTTCTGATTATTTACTTTGTTTCGTTGTTTAATGGTTATTTTTGAGATTTGTGCCTTCGCGATATTTGTAAAATAAATTGAAAATTATAAACATGTATTTTTTTTTATTTCCTATCTATTGTTATGATCTGGTTCTTCATACTGGTATTCATTATTATTCCATTTCAGAAATGAAATGCAATTTAATGCTTGGGCACCAGAAATGCTGAGAGATAGACATCTTAGTTTAGATATAACTTTTAAATATTGATATCGGAACCAACATGGGCATCGTTAGTACAGGGCAGGCGGTCCTCGATTGAGGACAAAATGTGAATAACCAAGAAGAGTACTTGTTAAAAATAACTGCGTAAACATAAGCGACACAAGTGGAACTACCTATTGGTCTGACACCCAAGTCAGCTTGCCAAGTTTTTATGTCGGTGTTGGCTCTTAAATCGAAATCAATTTGGGAATGATCAAAATAGTGCTCATCTATTCATCTTTTGATTTTTATGGACTCATTTTCCAGCAGCTTGACTGCACTAACTAAACTACCTAAACTAACTAAAAGTTGAAAAATAATATTCATATCATCGCTGTCATTGTTGTTTCCTAAATATAAACCCGAACATTAATATTTCTCATTTCGAAACCTCCCATCATTACAATTAGTTAGTTATTTACTAGCTCAACCGGCAAACGTCGTTCTGTAATATAAATTATTCCTCTTGAATATTCTGGTTGTTAAGTAAAAGATAACGAATGTATTGTGAAATCGGGGTAGAAGTGTGAAAATTTGTTAATATTATATACACGATTACGTGTTAGTGAAGTTCTAAATACGCGAAAACAATATTCTTAATTTCGTTGAAAAAAATCTCGATTGACAAAGATGAAAACGATGAATTCGAAATTACGTTTTTCCGCAAAAATATTAAAGTGCATAATAAATTCATTTTACCGAATGTATTAGACATTGCACTCATTCCACTGAACAGTATTAAAATCAAAATTAGATGCCAATAGAACGACACACTGTTTGATATCGGGCAAATGCGTTTAAACTATATGCTTAAACGCATATATGCTATATGTTTAAACGCTGTTGCCACCTGGGGCAACAGCGTTTTTGGTAAAAGAAGTCAAATCAATATATTCACTGTGGATGGTTGCTTTCGCCATCATTTCAAATACGTTAAAATTACTGAAGGATGTGTGCCAAAAAAATTAAATAATTGTAGATTCTACATTAAAAAGAAAAAAGCGTGCACTATTACCCTATCCCTCATATCTGACTGATATCAGTAAATATAATTAAAATAGTTATTTTTGTATTTGTATTTAATGGCACATGAGAGTTTAAATTTTTGGCCCAGACTGCAAGTCGAGGCAAAAAATTCTCTCGAATGTGCCATAAGAATACGAATTTTATACACGAAATAGAAACATTTTTGTATGACTGTTAATTTACATCGTCTGAAATTTATTAAAAATAAATACTTCCAATACATCTTGACGTGGTGTTATTAACTGTTGTCTTGAAAATATTATATGTTTTCAGTAAAATCGTATTGTGACAAATTAATGAATTTACTGTCTTAAACAAATGTATTTCCAGCAATATTTCAATAATCACAAACTAATTTATTTATTACAACACTAACGCTTAATTTATTTCTACAATTCGAATTTCTTGTTTAGCCGCTCGATTCATTTTCTCAACTGCCCTCTTCCGGAAAACGGACTTATATCGGTAAAGGTCCTTTCGAGAATTCTGTAGACGGTTCGGTACTCGTCTAGAATTTTGCCGGCGGTTCCAGACTGCATTCTTTCGAGACTAGTCGGCTGATGTATCAATTCAACCGGTCAGAGGCGGCTTCAGATTCGTTACATTGGCCCCTTCTTAAAGACGTTTCGCCCCGAAATGTCATCCATGGCATGTGTCGATACCTGCAGGACTCTCCATATCTGCACTGTGAAGTTCGATGGAAGTAACACTCCACAGTTTTCATGCTCGGTCGTGGTAGATGGTAACCGCACACCAAAATCTTGATAACGCTGGATCTGTATATCGTTTCCATGCTTCTCACAATTCTCCAATACAGCCTGTTGAGCCCAGAGACTAATTACGGGATTGCCAAGTCCACAAAATTCTGGTCGAGCATCGTGTCCCTCAGTTTGGTAAGACTCCTCCAGACATCTTCATAGGACGGTTTGTCTCGAGAATGCTTTTTGGTCACCAAGTAGAAATTGTTTTTCTGACCCTTCTTCAACTCTGGCATTCCTCCGACTTCTGGATTCAGTTCTCGTAATGTTTGGAGCTGATCGAATTTCTTGTTGAATACCACAGCGATACCCCTGGACATTTGGAGATCCTCTACCACGCAGTGAGCTAGTGAGAAATCAACTGGAACCTTGAAAAGGTCTCGTTGCTCTTCTTGAGTTACCCCATGTACGACTTCCTGTCCGTTCGATTATAAAGACATGAACTTCTGGAACGTTATTTCATCCTCTGGTGGTCTGAGAGCGCGAGCTTGGTCGTGATTTCCAGCATGAGGAACCAATCTATTAAAATGGATGACCCTAGGCTTTCCTCGGGACGGCTTATGGATTCGGTCGACGAGGTCATTTATCTTCTTCATGATTTTGTACGGACCTTCCCACGAGTTCCGCAACTTCGGTGATAAACCACAGCGTCGCTTAGGGTTGTACAACCAAACTAGGTCACCAGTTTCGAATCCTCCAGCATTCGCCTCGATGCCATAGGCCTTCTTCATTCTATCGCTTACACTCCGGATGTTCAGACGGACTCGTTCATGGATGTCGTCCATCCTCTGCGGAAGCTTGCTGACATACTCTTCCCCCGCAGTGTCTTGTTCTGGCGACGTCCCAAATTTTAGATCGCAAGGAAGCCGCAGCTCTCGGCTCATTATAATACTGGCAGGGGTTTGACCGGTTGACTCGTGCACTGCCGAACAATAGGCCAACAGCAGCAGGTGGAGGTACTGGTCCTAGTCTCGTTGGTGGTCAGAGACTACCTTGGACAAGTGGCGGTTTATAGTCTTATCCATTCGTTCCACTATTCCATCAGATTATGGATGTAAGGCTGTGGTTCTGGTCTTTCGAATGTCCAACAGTTTACGCATTTTTTGGAACAGGTTGGACTCGAAATTTCTGACCTGGGTCGAATGCAGCTCCAATGAATCACCGAATCGACATATCCATTCCTTTACCAGGACGTCAGCAACGGTAAAGGCTTCTTAGTTGGCAGGACATAGGCTTCTGCCCACTTACTGAAGTAGTCCATGGCTACCAGGATTTGTTCCCATGGTCGGACTCTGGAAACGGGCCAGCGATATCGATGGCGATTCTCTCAAAAGGACTACCCACGTTATACTGGCGCATTGGAGCTTTCGGTTGTATCCGAGGTCCATAGCTGGCAGAACATACAGCACACTTCCTGCACCAGTTCTTGACGTCGGCTTGATAATTAGCCCAGTAAAACCGTTGTTTCACTTTCTAGAGGTTCTTCGTTACTCCCAGATATCCTCCAGTTACTCCATCATGGATTTCTTTGAGCACCTCCCGTCGTCTGTTCCTGGCTACCACTGTCTGACGCCTTTCTTCTCTACAGTCTTCAGACCCCAACACCCACTTCAGAACCCCGTTTTCCAAGGTAAAGGAGTTTCATTGGGCCCAGTAGGACTTGACCGTTGTCGAATAATCTGCTACCTCCTGCCACGATGGTCTTTGATTGATTTTCTTCCATCCGATGATTAACCAAGATCTGGGTCATTCTCTTGGTCTTCCTTGATCTTAATGTCCTCCCAGTTGTCGTCTACAGCTGTAGTTCTACAAATAGCTGCTTCCTTCTCTTCTGTTCGTCGGCAATGTGAGCAGTCATCGGGACATGGTCTCCGTGACAGGACATCTGCGTTTTATGGCTAGTTCTAGCTCAATGTTTTATTTCGAAGTCAAATGCTTGAAGTCTCTCGATCTAGCGCGCTACTTGGCCCTCTGGATTTTTGAACTGCAGAAGCCATTTGAGAGCTGCATGGTCCGTTCTCAACAGGAATCTTCTTCCATACACGCATTTGTAAAAGTGCTCTACACCTTTGACAACAGCCAACAGTTCTTGCCTTGTGACACAATAATTGCCCTCTGGTTTACTGAGCGTTTTGCTGAAGTTGCCAATAACTTTCTACTGTCCCTCCTGGATTTGAGAAAGGACTGCTCCAAGTCCCATCTTGCTGGCGTCCATATCTTAAATATTTTATCCATCCGGTAGAGGATAGCTCAAAACAGGAGCGTTGATCAAAGCTCTTTTCAACTTCTTCAATGAGTCTTGGCATTCCTCATACCACTGGAACTGCATCTGTCCTTCTGTGAGTCGGGTCAATGGTTTGGCGATGTTAGCAAACCCCAGCAAATATCTACGATAGTAGGTGTACAAACCAAGGAAGCTCCGAAGCTGATGTTTGTCTTTTGGAATGAGCCAATCCTTAACTGCTTTGATCTTTTGTTCGTCTACCGCCACTCCTTCCCCAGAGACAACTTCTTTCCGGAACAGGTGGCATTTCTTGGGACTACAGACGCATGAATACCTCCTCCAGATTTTTCAAGTGATCGT
>WOGR01006540.1:0-13015 GCA_015342045.1 Leptinotarsa lineolata
CTGAGAATAGTAAACTATCTATTTCGGCTGCTCCATGCCAAAACACGGTAACTGATATAGAAACAAAGATGATGATTGTATGCACATTTGTAAAAACCGTGTTCGAACGCACCTTCAAAGCCAGTCTATTTCATCATTCACATGTTCCAGAGATATAGCCTAGCACTGGTTCTGGATACAGCATAATCAAAACACAGTATTTACTCTTTTTTCACCATTTTCTTGCATGTTTGATAAATTATTATTTTTCACATACTAGTTATGGCATGGAGTAGCTGATTTGAGTGAATATAGTTGTAATCATTAACCCACATTCAAAACTGTTTTAATGATATTCGATTTTGAAGTATCATTCCTTTCTTACAATACATATTCATAATATTCATTAATCATGCTGACAAGTAATTCACTATTATCTATGATAAATTTCATCTCTCTTGCCATGATATGAATATTAAAAAATATTTTTTCAGAATATAATATCAATTTTCAAAATGTGTAATCTTGATTATGAGTTATATGACTACATAGTTACCATTTCAAATTCAATTCAACTTCATAGGCTTCAAAAAACTACAAATTTTATAATAGGTATATACATAATACACATTGAAAGGAAATTATGACAAGACGGTATGAAAAAAATATATAATCGTCAGAATGGAAAAGGTTTCTATTTATTTTTAGGTCAGTCAATCAACACTTCACAATTATTTTTTGTTTCTCAAGCATACAGGGAAATGGGATATGCAAGAAAAATCAAAACCACCTATTCAGCCTGAATTTTTACCAATTTTATTAACTATTGTTTTATGAGAAATTGTCTTTATATTTGGCAAATAACTGTAATTATTTGAATGCAATTAATTTTTTGTGGCGGAAATCAGAGTTTTTATCAATCTTCTTTGTCATCTATCGAGGAAGTTTGAAAATACAGGGAATCAGTGGAGAAAAAACTGCGAATATCTTTAGATATTTCCAATTCTGAAGACAGTGGCAAATTTTAGCCTCCTAAATGACAAGAAGACTATATAATTTCTCAGTTCATTTTTTTGTTGGGCATAATTATTAAATACAAGTTACTGATAAATAGAACATTTCACTTTGTGAAAAATACTTTGAATTTACGCAGTAACTCATCGAGGTTGAAATGAGAAGTTTGTCCTTTTTACACATATAAAGTTGTCCATTACAATTTTCATATTTTTTCAGATTGTGGAAGGTAAAAATAACCAAAGAAGGTTGACAAAAACTGTCATCATTATTTACATTCTTGAAAGGAAAACAAAATATCACCATATTAATTCATGATATTCTACTGACGAAATACATATTTTCCAGATCATTGCATGAATCTTCGTGAATGTGCTGGAGGTGACAAAGATTTATTCAGTGTAGAAAAAAAACTGAAACGTATACAGAAAATTTAGGAAAAACAAAGTCAAAAAAATTATGAAAGACATTCAAAAAATCAAAGTGTTTTCAAACTTATTAACAAATCTTTGGAAGGAACCTCCGAAGAAAACTTTGACAAGTTGAAAGAACGCCAGAAAATCAAAAAAGAATGTTCAAGAAATTTGAATATTAGAAGCCTTCAGATAGCGGATAATATAAGGAGAGCAGAACGAGATTTAGAAAAAATAAATGATTCCCTAACAAGACATACTGATGTGTCTTCAAATGTTCATCTGAAATTGAAGGATAAACTAGTACATATGCAAGACCAATTGAAAATATATCAGTCTCAGGCAGTCCTTATCAAAAATGAACAAAGCTTGAGGAGTGACAAAAAGAAAATGACCATATTTTGAAGTTGCTGAAATATAAATGTTTCGGGATATATTCAATTGTTCCTTGGACCTTCTGAATAATATTTCAGTAATTGTATTGTCATCAACTGTTCTAAAGAGAAAAATAGAGGAAATGAAAGTGAATTTGGATATATATATATATATATATCTAAAAAAAATTGTGATACATTATATTTACGACAGCAAAACATATTTTTTACGTCCCAGTCTACCTATTTTCAAAAAGTAAACTGAGCCTTTTGATGTCTAGAATTTTGAAGGAACCATCATGAAATTTTCTGTTAATAGAGAATCGACACCAACTCTTGATTTCTACCAGCAAGATATGATACGAACCAATCAAGAGCACTGTTACTTCAAGAGAATTGTTACAACAAAATTTCGTCACACTGTGGCAGCTGCCTCTTTCCCATTTAGGATCACATAGACTTCTTTGACAAGATTGAAAATGGCATCTGTGCTGTTTTCATTAAATGAAATATATGAAGATACAATAAATAGTGTACTGTATATATTCGGAAAGAATGTAAGCTCATCAGAATGATTTTGGTAAATTGGATAGAATTGTCTATATCTTGCACTTATTCTGTAAAATTTTACAGGCGGTGTCTAACAAATTGTCCGATGTTTTCGGGTTTATTAGTTTTGGTCTGCAGGTTTTTATTCTTGAAATTACTGCAATGCACAAACTAAAGCAAAGTAGATCACTTCTTCCGTTGCCTCATCACTTTTGATAATGTCTGCTGCAGTAGCAGACGAAATGTCAGGTATAAAAACCTGCAACCACGGCTAATGAACCTGGAAACATCGGACAACTTCCACTTTTTGTTTTGACTTGAAAATGCATAAAACATTCATCAGCTAGGGACTGAGTCATGTCATATAATTTTAAGTGATTTTTATTTTGAAGATATTGTAGGGGTACCAAAGTAAAAAAGTTGATTATGGAATGTTGAACTATACATTATATTATTAATTTGGATGAAGCAAAATAGGTATTGGTAGTATTTATTTGTTATCATGATTCGCATATACTCTTGAATGGAGTCTGTCAAATTTTTTTAGCGTCTTTAAAAGGATTACTGCTTATAATAAGTATGGTAAGGTCGTCCACGTATGACTCAGTATGATTTTGTATACGGAGCTGATTTAGATAATGAAGAGGATTGAACTAGAAGTGATCCTTGAGGAATTGCGATACAAATTTGTTGTGGATCCCGCAACTGCTTTTTATTGTCCATAATGAAAATCTGTCTATTACTTAAAGAGTCTAATAATAAAGCTAATGCAAAGAGTATTTTTTTCACTAGATACTTATAAAGAAGAAATATGCCAAAACGATCGTAGGCTTTTATATCCAGGAGTACTAGAATGTGTAATACTGAAAGATAGGTGAATGAAGGTGATAAGTTGATGACAGCCATTTTTTAATGGGTTCAAATTGGAAGCTTGAGTTGGAACAGAAGTTTCTGCTGCCTGATTTATGGCTCCAACCAAATCGCGATAAGTTGTGTTATCACCCCATATGGAAGCAAATTTGTTTCGCGGCAATGTTAACTTCCAACTAAACCCACTTGGCAAAACATTCGGTGACTATACTATTAGCAATTGAATGTTTAATGTACGCACACTTCTTTAAGGAGTGTATCATTGTTATTACGTAGTAGCAGAGAAAAGAAAAACCCGTATGAAATAACTTGCATTCACATAAACCATCATATTTTTGTGGTATTTTTGATCTATAGAAATCCCAACCTGTTTTTTGTTTTTTCTCATAGCAATAAAAACAATTTTTTTAATCCAATGATGGGTATTGATGCCCATTGTGGGCGAAAATTTTCCAAAGTAAGCGATATTACCTCAAACTGAATTGAATGACTAGTGATTTGATGTATTACCTTCAGTATGCCTCGAACAAAAACTCTCACAATAAAAAAGTATATTAGGCTTTGAAGTAAATCTATGGAAAAGGCCATGTCAGTCGTTAAAAATAATAAGTTAGCATTTAGAAGTTACAATGTTCCATATAGTTCGTTACGTGACAGATTACGATCCGGTGTTTGTAAAGCTCCCACGAATGGGGAGGAAGACCACAATTTCTGAAGAAGTTGAGAAGGAATTGGTTTCTCATATTCTTAAGTTCCAAATTGTTCTTTGGAATAACAACAATGGGTCTTTGCCGACCTCCCTTCCAGTTTGTAACTTAAAACACCATTCTCAACAATTTCAACAAAGAGCTTAAAATGCCCAAAAGAGACTGGTTTCACGGATTTTTAGGAAAACATCCTGAAATATAATTGCGTAAGTCAAAATCCACCAGCATTTACTATATAACACCTTTCAACAACACATGCTTCTGTGACACAACAGAGCAATTAATGGAGATATATAGTTTTTCACCCGAAAGGACTTTTAACATGGAAGAAACTGGAATGACAACCAGACCGACTTTTTGCACAGAGGTCAGAAGCAAGTTGGAGTTGCAACTAGTTGTGAACGAGGGAACACTGTTACCGTATGTTATATAAGTGCAGCGGGTGGATATATTCCTCCGATGCTCATTTATTCGCGTAAGCATTTGGCACCAGCGCTAGGAAAAATGGGATACCTGGTTCCATAATGCAGTGTTCAAAGTCGTGGTGCATTAATGAAGATCTGTTTCTGACTTGGTTGAAGCATTTTATCAAACATACCGCATCAAGTATTGATAATTCAACTCTGCTCATTTTGGATAATTATTAAAGCCACTCAAGTTTATAAAGTTTTCTGTATTGCCCGACAGAATGGTGTGCACCTACTATATATGCCACCTTACACATCACATCGCTTACAACCTCTAGATTAACATTTTTTGCATCTTTGAAAAAAGCAAAAAGCATATGATCGGAAATGTGATATTTTCATGAAGACCCGCAATTATGAAAGAATTAGTCATTATGACTAGAGAATTTTTTGGGTGATGCTTATGTACGAGTAACTACACTATGTAGCTACTTCTAGTACTAGTGCCACTGAATCCATCTGTTTTTGATTATAACGACTTTTTGCCGACAGATCTCGCTCCTGCGAAGAAGAATGCAATACCAAATGTAAGGAACCCATCTCCTGAAAATGTAATGGATTCAGAAGAATACAAAATGCCCTTTCCACAAAGAAACATGCAGTTTGCAAACGAAATTCTGCGACATAAAACAACCTCCTGTACAAACGAGTTTTCTTCTGATGATGATTTGCCTTTGATACGGTTAGCAAACAACAATAGTCATATCAGTAGCTCTACAACTTTCTTCTTGTCTGATCTTTTCGTAACGTGGTGGATAAATTTGAGTCCCCTAGTTCAGTAAACGATCCACCAACACCCATACTACATCGACCAAACGCAAGATCTGCCGAGAGTATCACCTCCTCTATCAGTAAGAGTGTGCAGGAGAATCCGGGGCGGTCGATTTCGCGTCGTTCACAAGAACTCTGCTTTTCGCAGACCACAACTTAGCAAATTCTGCGTCGTGACTTGGGCCTGCACCCGTACAAAATTCAACTGACTCAAGAACTGGGTCATTTTCAGCGATGGGCCCATTTCTGGATGAATGGGTACGTGAACAAACAAAATTGTCGAATTTGAAACAATACCAATTCACATGAGATTCACTCTTTGGTGTGGATTTTGGGCTAGCGGCGTCATCGGTCCATATTTCTTTGAAAACAAAGTTGGCTGTCAACGACGAGCACTGTAGGTTGATGATGACCAAGTTTTTTTGGTCTGAATTGTATGATCTGGACACCGACATGTGGTTTCAACAGAACGGCTACATGTGCCACACAGCTCATGACACATTGGATTTTCTGCACGAGCGATTTGGGGACATATGGTCATCTCACGTGGAGGTGATGTGAACTGACCACTGAGATAGTGCGATTTGACCCCGTTAGACTTTTTTCTTGTGGGATTCTCTCAAGTCGCAATAGAAGCCATAAACCACAGCGGTCCTCAAAGCCAAAAATAACCCATGCCATCGGTCAAATTCAACCCGATTTTTGCGCCAGAGTCATGGAAAGTTGGAAGTTTCGGATGTGCTTCACTCAGAGAAGCCGTGACGGACATTTGAAAGATGTTATATTCCACACATATGGTATCAATAGGGCTTTCAAATGAATAAAAACTTTCGATATCTCACACACTTTGTTTTATTTAAATTTAAAGATAGTAAGCGCTTATTGAAAGACCCTATATAATTGGAAGAGCACTAGAAGAAACGCAGGACAAAAAATCAAAAGATGAAGCTGTAGAAAATGTAAAGCGCAGAAGTAGTAAAACAAAAGCAGAGTTGATGAAGCGGTATGAAACTGTTAAAATAATAAATCAGAAATCAAAGAAACCAATATCTATTACAGTTGACGATTCAGTAAACGACATCTGTTTGGCGAGTTTGGAAAAGAACAATGAATTATGGCTTCAGTGCAGTACTGACTGACGATCTGGGTCCGTAGGTTATAAATGTGATGACTGCCGGTATTTGTAGTCGACTGACTATACTATTAATTTTTTTGAGCAATATTACTCTCCAGCGGCGTGTAATGCCGCTTATGGATTAATAGATATTTTATGCAATTCCATGTGTCTTCGCACTTAGATCACGTTGGTTTTTCATCTCGAAACAAAATTTCTTCTTTCTCAGTTTGTATGTGCTTGATACTATGTGGAGATAGAGATCCCAGAAGGAATCGAGGGATACCGATGAGTATCCACAGAATGATTTCAACTGACTGTGACGAAACTATCCACTATCATTCATCCTCAAATTACTCGACAAGGTCTTTGTGATTTTAATCTCGTCACTTGGTTGTTTGCCAATACTCGTTTAGGTTTCTCAATGATTTTATTTATCTATGTGCAAACCTTCCAAAACAAATCCAAGGACCTTCCGCGTCTTGCTCATGACTCATGAAACGGGGGGCGTATTTTTGAATTTGACTTTTTATTGAAACTAAATGAGTTCAATATTACAAATAAAATCATAAAACGAATGGAAGTCAGTCTCATTAGTGAAACAGGTAAAATTATTTGAGATGTCTGAGGTTATTTTTAGATGAATCTTCAGAAGAGCTAAACCTATCTGCCTCTCTTCTAACATGCTTGCTTTCAGCCAACTTTTTACATGCCTTAAGGTTAAAACTGATCTCTCTGATGTCGCAGGGCTCATAAAATATTATTGTTAAAATACGAATCGAAATCGTTGAATCAGATTATTTTCATTTCAATTTCCATTGTTTAATCCAATGACTTAATTTTAATATAAAACTGATCACCTAGAAGATGAAATCAATCTGACGCCAGAATTTTGATTAGAAAATAATTGTAAAATTTGAAAGAAATATGGAAATTCTCCCTTGAGAAAGAGTTCGAATATTAGAGATAATATCAAATTGATTATTTGATAATGTTCAGTTATTAATAGTTTATGTTCTTTTATAGGAATTTCGATATCAAAAATACACCATAGTTACTATGATAAATATACGTCCCAAGTGCAAATAGAAAATATTTTATTGGTTGGTACACTACAATGTATCTCTCAATATAAGAGCTGAACATTTTCTCAACAGAAATATTGCCAAACTTTTCAGCAATCTTTGTATTTGAGTAGAGATTGTCACATCAAACTTTGATTATAGGAACCACACAACTATAGACATTTTTGAGTCAATATTTATTTGAGCTCCCGTTTCCATCCAAAACAAGCACTGCCCCAAAACACCAGAACTGCAACACTCTTCTTGACACGCCCTTGAAGATGTCGTGGACATCCTAGATGTGCTATCTGTCAAAAATCTCATCTGGTAATAATATGCCCTGATTTGCCTAGCAACAAGGAGCCTCTTGATCATTGGGAGAAACAAGAGGTGGATCCTAACATTGACAAATCTCTAGCCACCTACAACAACTCAAGAACCCATGCATTTTTGCAAACTTTGAAAATGAACATATTTGATGCTAATGGGTCAAAGTTCGTGAGGGCTCTGATTGATAGTGGTTCACAACAATCATTCATTCTTGAGTCAACTACTGAGAAATTGGGATGCCAATCAGTGGGTGAGGAAAAACTTATTCATTGTTTATTTGGTGGCTCTTAAAATGAACGACTTCATAAATGTTATGTGATCATATAAAAGAATCAAAGTTATTCACATAATTTAGAGGTTTTAGATCAACCAATGACATGCAGTGAGGTTTCGCCTGTCTATTCTGGACCATGGATTGAAGAGCTCAGAAATTTCAATATTGAGTTGTCAGACATTGGATCTGCTGGACCTATTGATATTTTGATTGGTGCTGATTCAGTCGGTCAAATCTTTACAGGAAATCGTCACTCATTATCCAATGGTTTAGTAGCCTATGAAATTCTATTCGGTTGGGTACTTCTTGGAAAAATACCAATGCACAACAATCTGAATATAGCCAACTCTTTGATCAGCTCATCTTTGTTTCTAGTGAAAGATTCCATCATAAGTTCTTTGTGGGATCTTGATGTATTGGGTATTGAAGAGCCAAGCAAGCACAGAACACAGGGGGAATTGGTATCAGTAGCCAAAGATATTTTTTTAAACACCGTGACAATTAACAATGAAGGTCGTTATGAGGTCCGGTTACCTTGGATTGATGGTCGTCCACCACTGTCAAAAAACTATCACCTTGCCAAAAGGAGACTACACAATACTCTTCAAAAATTGCAGAATCAAAACCTTGTTCGATCTTATGATCAAGTCTTTAAAGATTGGCTAGAGGAAGGAATAATTGAGATAATTCCATCTGAACATGACAAAAATGGCATTCATTATCTGCACCACAGACCAGTCGTGAAAGAAAATAGCCTTACAACAAAGATCCGGCCTGTGTTTTATGCGTCTGCTCATGAAAAAGACAAGCCTTCTTCAAATGATTGTTTGGAAAAGGGTCAAAATTTCATCGAATTGATTCCGTCAATTTTGCTTAAATTTAGAGAGTACAAGTTTGGAGTAGTTTCAGACATTCGTAAGGCATTTTTGCAAATTAGTCTTCAAGAGAGAGATAGAGATTTTCTTCGCTTCTTGTGGGTTGATCAAGATGGAGAAGAGTTGACCTTTAGTTGTGGACTGAAAAGATTTACGAGAGACCATTCTCAGCATTTAGTTGGGCGATTGTTTTCTAACTATTAGAAACAGTGCAGAAGGAGTTCCAGAACAGAATTTATACAATATAATAGACTTTTAAAGACAAGAGGATGAATTCCTGACTCATAACTTTGATTATCAAAATTTTACAATATTTCTTTTTATATCACCATAACAATAAAAGTATAAGAAAAAGAAGTATACAGAGTGTTCATACACTACATATAGAAGAGTTAATTTTTATAGCCAGAGATAACACAGTGTCAAAGCTATTTTCTGGGCTTGTTGGCCGTGGGCTGCTCGTCTACGTTGTCGTTGTAGGTGCGAGGTTTTAAGTGACAAGAACTTCTTGATTAGGGAAAGTCAATTTTGTTAACATATATAATGAAATTGACTTCTCAGTTTTAAGGTGTTATCTATCATAAACTAGGCTAATTGAATTTTTTTACCAATTCAATTATCTCGTCATATATTTCGATTTTTAACCATAAAACTGTACCTACATTGAGTTGTAATCATTGATGTTTAGTTTGTTTGATACCGAGTAGATCACTTGCTGCCAAAGTATCATCTGCAAAGAGATTTATGAACTCACTTTTGGATATAATTATTATTTTAATGTAAAAAATTCAGTATACTTCTCAGTGGAACACTTGTAATGATAATTAATAATTTTCAAATTATCAAAATTGTTAAAGCGAAATCTGTGCCCTGCGCCTGTATAATGCTTTTTTTAATATATTTATCATTAACAAATAGGGCTTATGAGGAATATCAAATTTCAAATGAAAAAAAAGCAATATCAGTAAATTTTTGTTTTTTCATCACATTTTGACATCCACAAAACGGTACTCTACATTTTATACCATCAAAATAGTTCATCAGTTCTTTGATCACAATCAAAATCCTTTTTTTGTCCTTACCGGTAATACCGATTCTTTCGCATAGTTGAAGAAAGTGAGCAATCCATATTTCTTGTTTCTTTTTGAGAAATAACTTGACACTACATCAGCTTCTGAAAAGAAAGATTGACTGTAGATGTGATATCTGACAATCGAAAATATTACCTCTTCCATCTATACTCGTAGGTAGAACATTATCATTTGCAGATAATGACACAAAAAGGGCAAATGGTACCAACCATAAGAATAAGGTAAAATATGCCATAACCTAAAAATGGGAAAAAAAATTATTTGGTACTTATTTATCTGTAATAACATGAGAGCAAATATTCTTTCCCTTTTTCAAACATTGGTTTGATGAACGATTACCTCTGAGAAAGGATGATAAACAGCTGTGAAGTGACTAAAAGCCAAGTAATGGTTGACTATAATAAAAACAACAGCTGCTAAGAATCCTAATGATAAGAAGGAAACAAAGGGGAAATTTCTCAGTATCACATAATGAGAAAGCTGCGCTAATATTCCACAAATTATAATAGGTAATGGAAAATTTTCAAATATCCATAGTAGTATATACAACCCTAGTGTAACCTGAAAAAACAATAATCAAAACTAATCAATGTTATCAATTATGAGATCTTACAGAGTTCATCCACCAAATCACCTTCTTTGCTATCCTTGTATATTCTTCTACTAATTCCGCCAAGTAGTACAGACCAGCAGCTAAAATAAACAAAGCATTCATTATCCTACATTAGACACAATATTTTGACCTGCTGTAGATATCAGGGGTGCTAACTGGATCACAAAGACATTGTTGAACTCCACTTTCTCTAACAAGCCTTAGTATAAGTAAGCATGGATATCTTCATGTACCCCAGGCTGTTTTATCCAATTGCCTTGCAGAGTGAGATTTCTCTTTTGGCGGTCGATGTTAGAGCTTGGCTTTGTTACAGACCGTCATAGAGACTCTTGCTTACCTCAGGTAAATAAGGTTGGTTTTTTTCTTATAAACATTGAATTGAAACTGGAAATTTCAAGTATGGACCCGTTTTTTTAGTAATTTTTCGAATGATAATGTTCATATGATATCGCAAGTTTTTCAATAGTCCAGGGAGTTTTGGTAAGTTGATCATCATCACCTAAACCTAGATTATTACTTTTTTCATTACGGTCTCCCCTATTCGCTCGAATGGAAGCAATGCTTTCTCTCTTCATTTCAGTGAAATTTTTCCAAGCTGAACTTCTTCCAGAAGTTCAAGAAAAAATTAGAACTTTCATATGCAGCCTCTATTTCAGATGTGTTTAATCAAGACTCGATCAGTAATGAATAAACTTGAAATATTGTTTGAAAAAAATGAGCTGATACTGACCACAAATGAATTTATCCTTGTTAATTCAAAGAAGTTCGGACAAGTTCTTAGTAGGTATCTGATTTCTGGTATCTATTATTTATAAGTGAAATTTCAAATTTTCCAGGAACTTCGTATAAGCTTCAAATTAGGAGCAGTAAAACATTTCATAAGACGAAAACATAAGCTCATCTTTCTTAAACTCCGATTTATATCATTTCATATTTTTCGATGGCTAGCCTTAGGTGAAATTTTGAGTTTTTTTGAGAATTCCTCAAAATGAAAGATACCAGCAAAATGATATGTACTTAAATTTATTTTCCCAGTATCGTAGAAACTGAAAACAGTGAAATTTTCATCATTAATTTCTACACTTTTATAAGAATAATTCTAATGAAGGCTTCTAGCAGGTCTAAAAAATTAGTACAATAAATCTGCTGGAATATGCAACTTCTCTCAGGAACTTCATGTAAACTTTGAATGAGAAGAAATAAATTTATGTACACATTGGAGACGGTACCAACTCATTTTTTAGAACAATAACTCATATTTTTTTATTACTGATTGATTTCCAAAAATTTGAGTTTTTTCTGAACATCTGTAAGTTATAGCAGGTAGAAATATTGTATTGTCAATTTTCACATATTTGTTACTAAATGATACAGAAAAATGTCACTGTGTTTAGCAGTGTTGGCAAATATTCACAATCATATAAATGGTCTTTATTTCACATACTCCATACATGAACAAAATCAAATCTTTGATATTTATAATCGTCTCCAAAACCTGAGAAATCTTTCTATATACAAATATAATTAACCTCTGATGATTTTTGTACAATAAATACATTTTGTCTCCAAGCTCCAGACTCTCCAAAAAGGTATAACAAATTTCAACTTGAATTCTATAAAAAATTAACATCTTTCTATGAACTTATCAAGTTCATTGAAACCCGGTCTACTAGAGGCAACAAATTTTGAACTAGCAAATGTGTCACAGTACAGTCAAAAACGGGGTAGGTGTTATTGAAAAGTATAGTGATATTCTGTATTTTCCTGATTTATCTCCATTGGCGAACGGAATGCCTCTCTTAGACATAGATGTAGTATTTTATCATCATAGCAGTGCATTTTGAGAACTGATATCTCATGAATCAGAAGTACCATGCCATTAATTGTGTTGCTGATGGGAAATAATCAACTTGAATATGTAAATAATGATTGATAACATAATTTTGGAGTTAAATTAAAAGTATAGTTTTGTTGTGGAACAGAAAAGTAATAAAGTGTTATTATTACCTATGGCAATAGTCACAAAAATGAGTTGTACTAAAATTGCTATATAACTTATTAAAGTTAAAAACCACATATTTTTGTCTTATTGCGCTTTTTGTACTCAAATCGAATTAAAAGTTACATTTTAGGTTATATTTGAATGTTTTGACTTTTAATTTTGACAAATGTCACTAGAAAGATGCATAGAACCCTGATCACAGTAGAAAAGATTCCCTAGTGTTTTAGATCCGCTTTTGTTTCGTCAAAAACTCTCGACGCGAGAAATGATATTGACCCAACACATTCCGTGTGTTCCACTAAGCGCTCACAACGATCAAAATGCTCCTTCAGCCGTTCCACATAACGACCGCGGTCGTTGTGGAACGGCGAAAATGTCACTCATGACGTCATTACTTTCGCTCACGGCAAGCTCACAACGACCCATCTCAGGAGGTGGGTCGAAGTGGACGTTCAGAATATTTCGGCGCATTTTTTAAAATATGACATAAATGTTATCTGTCATTCGT
>WOGR01006541.1:0-13014 GCA_015342045.1 Leptinotarsa lineolata
TTTATCATACTCAATTATTTTGTATCAATTTTGAAATCCTAAATCGACTCATTCATTGACTGTCAGGCGGAACGACGTTCGCCGGGTCTGCTAGTATATAAATATTTAATAACCAGCAACATCAAAAAAGAAAAAGAAAATCATGTGAGAGGAAATACTCTACATAAATGCAAGTGAAATACGTCCTCCGTTTTCCTGTCTAGGCCTAGTACGAAACTCATTCACATATCTAGGTATAAAGTGTTTATAACCAATGTGTAAAATTAATTGGTGAAATGAAAAATATTGAAGTTTTCGAAACGACATTCCATGACTTTTTAATTGATCATGCGTTTTATTATGTAGACGAGTTGTTACATTTCCGTACTACTAATTCTGATATGTAAACCTATTAACCATTCATTTATGTTATGTATTTGTTTGTTCATGTTATATGTAATTGACTAGTCTGATAAGTTTTAATATTGTGACATTGTGTAAAGCTTCATGGACGAATAAAAATTATCTATCTATCTAGTCGTAGAATTTTCAATTACGCTTGTTTCCACCACTACCATAGAAGAAAAAGTTGTATAATTTGAATCATCCTTTAAAGATACCGCATTGGGTTCCGAACATAAATGTACATCAACCATTGATGTATCATTACTAGCTGTTTCTCTTTCTCTCTGTTTAATCCTGAGCCCCATTCGATCCACTAACTGAATTTATATAACAAAATTATTACTCCCGAAGAACTGCTAATCTTTTTGGGATTGCTTTTACATATGGGTCATATTTCAATGCCTACGATTGAGGATTATTGGAAAAAGAAAGATACCTTTGTTGCTAATGGAATTTTTTTCACTCACTTGGGCAGAAACAGATTTATGATCATTGTGCGATGTTTGCATTTAAGTAAAAATCTAGAAGAAGGGGAACCAATACCTGAAGACAGAATATATAAAATTAGATCAATGATAAACTTTTTCAATAAGAGAATGGAAGAAGTTTATTATCCTGATAGTAATTTAGGTCTAGATGAGTCACAGAGGACGACTTAATTTTAGACAATACATAAAAAATAAAGAACAAATATGGAATCAAGTTGTATATGTTGACCGAACCAAATGGTCTAATTTTAAAATTTTTGGTATATTCGGGAATGTTTGATGATTCAGGTGGAAAAGGGTATGCTAATAAAGTAGTTTTGCAGCTTTTATAAGGTAAACTAAATGTAGGCCATTGCGTAAATATGGATAATTTTTACAATAGCTTTGATTTAGCCAAAAATCTGCTGGAATTTGAAACTTACTGCACAGTAACTCTTCGGATTGGCCGCAGAAATAATCCTGCAGAAGTAAAGCAAAAAAACTTGCCAAGGGTGAAACAATTTCTTGTTGCCGACAAGGGGTATTAGTTGGCAAATGAAGGGATAAGAGAGACGTTTACTATGTAACAACAGAATGTCAAAATACCTTACAACAAATTAAAACAAGAAGAGGTCAGCATGTAATGAAACCTGTCTGGTATTGACCGACAAGAATAAATGCTGGCGTATTACCCATGTCAACGAAAAACTGTAAGATGGCCAACACAGATATTTATACAAATTATACAGATGATGCTTATAAATGCCCACATAATATACATAGTATTCTGGTAAAAGGACTGGTCTTTACGAATTTCGTTCAGAAGTCGTCAGATCACTTTTAAAAATCAATCATCTTTAAGCTAAACATGTTCAAAAAAATCACCTGGTAACAAAACAAGAGGTGAAGGATCTAAAAGGAAAAGTTATGAGAAAACGCTGTAAAACTTGTAGCGAACAAGGTATCCGTAAAGATACAATTTACGAATGCAAATCCAAGTAATGACCTGCTTTCTGAAAGAAAACGGAAGTCAGTCTATACTTTCTTCGTTGATTTACCAAAAAAAAATTGATTGTCTTCATTTGTTTATTATTATTATTCGACGCCGATGATGTTTTATCCCGATGTAAAATTTTTTTCTGATTTTGTATGAATTTTATTAAATCTTCGTTAGTTGGAATTTTCGAACTACATAAAATATCTTGTTTCATTTCAAAAGCCCTAAGAGAATCGTGATATAATTTGGCTAAAGCCTGATACAGTAACATGAAATCTGCTAAATCTGGTAGATTCAATTTTTTCACTGTCGACACCACTACATCGAATTTTTCTATCAATCAATCAAACATATACTTTACTATCAAAGAACAAAATTCTTATTGACAAAGCTTATAAATAAAATAAGTCAGTCAATTCAAAGTAAAAATGGAACAAAACAGGGTCTAACACTTACATGTAGACAGGACATAAGATTCTACAAAGCAGCTAAGAATTGATTTACATGTATAAATAAAATAGATAAATCGGTCGGTTTGACCTCAAAGGTTTCGGTACTCAAAATCTGTCTTCAAGATATTCTTCCAAGCTATAATATGCTTTCGTAAATAAGAGTTCCTTCAAACGTTTTCGGAATATTTTTGAGTCTATAATACTTTTCATTTCGAATGGTAGATGATTGAATATCTTCTGACTCCCAAATATTATGGAATTTTTAGTTAATGTTGAACTTGGTTTTGGTAGAGGTATATTGGTATTGTGCTGGGTGTTATTAATTTTTTCTTATTTGGATTAGACATGCTGTTTCTAGAATGAAGATGCAGTAGATTGTTAGTATTCTGCTCTTTATGAAGAGTGGTCTACAGTGATCCAAACGTTTGGCTCTACATATATACCTTATTGCCTTTTTTTGTAGAACAAACACTGATTGCATCAGCTGCTTGCTACAGAAACCCCAGAAAGCGATACCATACCTCAGATGAGACTAAACTAATGAAAAGTAAAATGTTTTTCCTGCATATATTCCTAACTCCTTGGTGATGGCCCTGATAGTATAGCAGCCAGATGCAAGTTTTTTGTTGGGATATTTTACGTGTTCATCAAACTTCAAGGTTTTATCAATCCAAAATCCCAAGAATTTGGTGCACGTCTTATTTTCGAGGACATGATTCTGGAGGCTTAGGTTTCCAAAAACAAATTTAAACGAAATTATGTTAGTTTTATGAAACAATAAGAAATAAAAAAGTGAAATAACGCCACGAGTTGATTTTCTCTAAACTAGCCTCAAAAATATTTCTCAGAGAGTCTGTATCATTTCCATACCATAGTAAAGTTGTATCGTCTGCAAACATTGTAATCTTCCCTTGTATGACGATATTATATAGGTCATTCACATAGATAAGGAACAAAGTAGGACCGAGTACTGTTCCTTGGGGGACTCCACAGTTTTTTTTGAGAGACTAGAATTTTTGTTCTGCAATTTCAACATTTGAATTCTGTTTGAAAGATAAGATCTGAACCAATTTAGGGTTGTTCATTTGAACTCATGAAGGAACAATTTTCTAAAAATTTTAGCAACCTTTTTTTATAAGCTTCTCTATCACCTTTGACAAAGTAGATATTAGTGAAATAGAGGTTCAACAGAGTTCAAAACACCAAGCCAGTTATCTTCATTGGCATTAAGTTGAAACTTGGAGAAGTTGTTCTTTGTATAAAGCCTACCATACCTCTGCCTCTCACATTCCCCATTTTTTTATATCCTAGTGAAAAATGTGTGACAACAGCTTCATGATCCGAGAGTGACACGGGGATAACGAGAGATTGAGTCCCCTCTTCATTAAAATTAAGGCAAACATAATCTATAGTAGTAGCAGAGGATTTTGAAATTTGAGTCATTGTCTTACATGCATTTTAAGATCGAAAGAGCTCAGTAATAACAATAATTTATCAGTTTTATTTCCAAGTGATTGAATATTCAATAAAATCATAGATAGCTTGTTTCCATCATGGGTCAGTTCGATATGCTTTATGTTAAGTTGCTCTACAAAAAAGACCGCTCTTCTTCCGAACATATATTTTTTTGAGAGCCAGTTTCTCCGCCATTGGCAAAGCAGTTTTCTTGATGGTCAACGTCAATATTAGTAATGGTGTTGAGGACGATATTTCTTTTGGGTTTCGACATAAATTTATCCACCATTTCCAGTATACTGAATTTACTACCCTTTTTTCGTCCATCTATTAAAAATTCAAGAGACCTATTGAAGTTGATTTATTTGAAGAATTCTATTTCATTTTTTAATTTAACTATCAATTGTTCATCCAGGGGTTGGTTCTTTTCGAATATGATTAGAAGATTTGTGAATTTGCTTACTGGTAATATTTGGTATTATTCGAGTATTTATTATTACTAATATTGTTTGTGTTGAACATTATGATTACGAAATCCTGCATTCCATATTGCAAGGTGTCTGAGAAAATATTTCTGTCAAATCAGATAGCTCTAAGTCTGCTTTCATAATTTTATTTATCTGATAGTTATTGTTAGCAATTGTTTTATTCAATGCATTTGAAAATCCCTTTGCGTATTCGTCCCCTAGAATAAGAACCTTTTTCAACTCAACTTTTAAAGGTTGAGGTGCATCAGTTGGCTATTCTATTTCATTTCCCTCAGAATATACATTACTGTGTTCTGTTTCTCGTTCAGGCTGTAGAAGGAGGTCGTGGTTGGTTTCTTCACAGGAAGTTTCTGGGTTGCTTCTATTGATAGAATCACTTACCCCAATATGCACTTCAAAACCAGTCACCTCTGCTGGTTTAGATTTCTTGTCTTCGGAGGTTTTGGAGTTTTCTTTGTGGCTTCTTTGTTTTGTCCTGGTTTCAGATGAGGCTCCTTGATTATCCTTCATTCCCGCTTGATTTTCACTTTGAGGTCTTATAGGTTTAAACATCAGCTGCTTGAGTTCGTTCATATACATGTCATTTTCTTGTGTTTATGTTTTGATAGATGTCAACATGTTGTTATTGAGACTTTTATATTCCTGCATTTCATTGAATAGTCTGTTTAATTCTAAAGATATTCTATTGTTATCTACTTGTAGTTCCTGATTTTTTTGCAATATATTCAGATTCTCGTCTTTGAGATCTGAAATAGTTCTTTTTTGTTCATTGATGTCTTTGATATACCCCTGTTCTGTATCATAAATTACATCCTGTAAGTCTAAAGAGGATCTTCCCAGTTTTTGTGCAAAATTATCTTTTTCAGTTATTTTTTCCAGTAATTTTGCAATAGTTCCCATCATATTTCTTGTAATTTCTACTTGTTTGATTTCATTTATTTTATTGTCTTTGAGCTTTAGTTGATCTTTGAGTTTCATAATAGTCAATTCCAGTTTCGCATGATTTTCTTCATCCTCAGCTTTCTTGTTTGAACATTCTTTCGAGCACAAAATTTTATGTCCTTCTATTGTAGTTACATTCCTTTTCCTTTCCAAGCAGCTCAGGTGAAAAACATTGTGGCACTTTATACAACACACATTGGAAAATTCTTTTAATTTACAACATTTAAAGTTAGGTGCCATTGTTGAATCCCAGTTGAAAAAATTGTTTGCGTCCTACTCCACTGTTGAAGCATTCACCTGATATTATGAAGCTTTTTGGTGCGCCACTGGTCACTCCAAATTTCGGTGAACTTTCCTTGTCATTTCAGGTTTTTGTTATATTTCCTTTGTAGGTGTTCTTATCTGTTGTTTTTTAATTTGTACACGTTTTTCCTTTATCTACTGGAGTTTTTATTCCACATGCACTTATGTTTTAGATACTTTGCATCTAAAATCTATCAATGTTTTTTTTACCAACATATTTCTACAAAATGTAGGATTGAATCTGTACAATTTATTATAAATCTCAACTATATTGTTGGAGTTTAAGTCACTGAATTATATTAAAAACTAGGAGCAAAATTGGATGCCTACCACTACACTACTACTTCTTAAATCATCCCCAATAACTCCGAGCCACACTTTAAGAGAAAACTGTTCTTGATGGTTAGTTTCGACAATAGTGAGGGTTTTCATCAGCCCATATGTGGTAATTATGAAAATTGATAATCTTGCCCTGATAAAAACTACATTCGTCTGTGAATTCTATCGTCTTCAGAAAGTCACAATTTCTTTTAATCATTTCCAGCATCCAATTGCAAAATTCAAGACGGTTCGGAAAGTCTCGCGGTAACAGTGCCTGTACTCGTTGCAGATGGTAAGGGTGTAAGAGTTGTTCCTTTAAAATTCGAAATACAGTCATATGATCAACATATAGCTAGAAAGCAATCTTTCTAGTACAGGTAGTAGGTTGTTCTTCAATCGTTGATGAAGTCGAGCAAATATTCTATGTGAAGGATGTTGCCGTTGAGGATACATTTCAACATATCTTCTAGAAGCTTCTAACCCATTTCCCTGCGACAGACCGCAAACGTAATGCATATCAGCCATTTCCTCATTTGTCTATGCCATTTTAATAACAAGTGAATTATTAAAGTAACAAATTAAGAACAGAACAACAACGCACTCTTAGCATTAATTCAATTTCGAAAATTCACAAACTGACAGCATCATACCAATTTAATTCTCATTATCGCTAACAGCGACCTACTAGATAGATTAGTTTCGCATTTATGACGATGTACCTCTGTAGTTGTTCGTAAAATAATTTTTTGCTGCTAACTGGTTTATTTTGGGCAGAAAACCCAAGAGACATTTTTTGTTTAGAATGAAACAGGCTATCGAAAATAAATTTTTTAAATGGTAAACAAATAATGAGACAAAAAGTTACATTGGAAATAAATTTTAGGAGTTGCGTTTTCCTCCTCTTACAACCATGAGGTGAACCAAATGAATTACAGTATAAGTTTTTTTTTGGTAGTACAAAACGTCAGGTTAATTTCAATATTGTAACTTTTTCAGTGCCTCATGTACCCCCTTTAAGCGGCTGTATCTTAACAAGGGATGCTCCAATGAAGTTTTTTTATATGAAAGATCCTATCTTTTTTTTTCGATGAGGAATCGCCTCCTTTAATGTTTTACACTTATTCAGTTTGAATGTGGTCGACAATATTTTTTGTTGAATGTTGGAGATTTGGACTTTCTTTGTCGTTTTTGATTTTTATAATGTGGCTATTTTAAACCTTTCTCTGGATAATATATAAAAAGTGCCTCTCAATCGAATACATTTCCCGAGACATATCCTTAAACATTTTCAAGAGATCTTAAATTTTTTACGAGCATGTTGTAAATCAAAGATTACGATGCGACTCACCTCTATGGCTGGTTTAATGTAAACTGAATATTTTACGACTACTTTTATATTCGTCTTGATGTTATTTCTGACACAGAGACACAAATATATGTATACTGATATTCACCGTTTAAACTGAGCAATTTGATACGACTTAGTGCGAATATGGTTCGATATAATGGAATGCTTTAAATATGAATTTCAACGTCACCTAACTCAACTTATTTAGAATTTTTGAGAAATGTGATAAACACATTCATATCTTCAGAATACACTTACAAGTAACGTGGCGTTGTTTATGTATCAAATCAAAAGAATCATACAAAGCAAATTCGAAATTTCAGATTCAGCCTTGTAGAGAAAATCACTGAAGTCCTCAACAATAAAGAGATTGCTATGGCCGTATTTCTTGGTATCGAAAAAAAACTAGACAAAGCTCTTCTTAGATGGAACTGCCTTGACTAAAGAAGGCATAGAAATGATCATACATAGACTTTTTTGGCAGAGTACCATCCCGCTTTCTGTGGTAACTCCAGCAAATTCGTTTCCAGCAGGAAGAAGAATCTGTATGATTCAACTCCACTCTGCAGCGGAGGTATTATTCTTGATGAAAACTTCACCTGGAAGGCTGTCTTGAAAAATATTTCACACAAAGTCGGACTATCTTAATGGATACACCCAAAAAAATCCAATGGATATATATGGTGATGGTGTGACCAGAAATCACATATGAGGCGATTTTCCCATGACCGAAAGCAAAAAGCCCTCTCTGGTGTACAGAGATAGGATGCCTGGCTGGTTAGTCATGGGGCCCACAAAAAATCGGTGAGCCAAGTGTTTATGAAAGCACTTGAATCTCAATAAGCAAAATCTAACTGGGTATAGTTACCTGCCATGAAAGAGTGTCCTGAATAGGTAGATTCAACAAATTGTTTCTTGTCTGGAATCCTGGAGACATTGACATAGAAGTGTTGAAGCTGTTGACTTCTTTCCGGGAAAGAGCAATGCAAGTGGTTTCATCGGACTAGAATCTGGCATTGGCATGACTTTAGGCTTTGCTGAACGAATGGATGCCTGTTTTGCAGGAAAATTTTCAGATATCTGAAAAAACCTACCAAGATTGGCCCATTCAAAGGCAGTCATATATCTTGGAAAGTTTGTTAACGAACAAGCAACAGAGATGGCATACGATCATCTCAAAAGACAAATTATACAAGCTGGTACATTCTTGGTAAATTTTCTAGAATTATCGAGGAGCTGATAATCTGGAAACTCTTAGTGTATTCAAATATTGAAACGCAATAACGCAATCTTGTGTTGAATGCCAATCAGAGTACTATTAGAAAGAGAATTGAAAGCCTCTTGAAATGATTCAACTTAGAGGGCTAACATATTTCATGGAGCTGCCTTCTTTGAAAACTAAAATGATGGGTCTTTCCACTTTGTCATTTTGTTATCGATGGTGCAACATTTCAAAAATCAAAAATTGACACTCTGAATTGATTTCCACAAACAAATTCATTATTTAAATAATCACAAAGTGCTTTTGAGTCCCTTTGCCTAAAGTAGCAAACAGCCACAAAACATATTATTTTCAGATAATTAATTTACGTAATTCAATTTCCCCTCTGAAATATATTCAGGATGGAGGATTAAAAGGCATAGTCTGTTATATGTTTTTGGATTAATTGATTTCACAAGACCTGCTTGAAATATGCCTTGCTATAGATTGAAAATATTTTCAGGGTGCTCCAGAAATCATGGTGTATTTTATCAATTTTTCATGAAAAACTCAAATAATCCATTCAGTTAGCTTGGCTACTTTGGAGCACCGTTTATAATAAATCATCAGAATTTGTACTGAATTCTCATTCATCCCCTTCTGAGAATAAATATTTATGTGAAATGATTGGAATGTGTGTATTACTTTGAAGAGTATTGTTATGAAAACAATGAATCAGAATCAGAATGAATGTGCCACTGTAGTCAATGAAATATAATAGTCAATCTGAAGTAGTCAGAAAATCCTAGATTTGTGAGGTTCTCTCTTGACAATCATGAATTAAGTTGGGAGTATGATGCACTCAAGTGTTTTTTCTGCCAAACTTCGAACAAAAGACAAGTACACGGTTTGTAGTGTTTAATTTTATATTCGGCAAAAACATTTGTCAAGGCAACAGAACTGATTGGGATAGAATTCGGAGGAGTCCTATTTTGAAACAATTATTTCTGTATTGAATCTCTTCACACAAACAGCAGGATACACAACTTCAATTTTATCCAAAATACAACACTAAGATGTCCAAACTCAGTTGTCATGACAGAATTTATATAAACTGGCTGATATGGAATACAATCCACATAAACTCATGTTATGTGATGTGACTTGCTGATTCTTGATGAAAACCAATGATAACGTAACAGTTCACTGTGAGATTTGTAACTAGACATTTCACAAAACTGTGAGATCTGCTTTAATTCACAATAGTTTTTTCAGAAGTGAGTAGGTCATTTCTAATTCATGTCGAGATCCTGAACCTATTATGGATAATCCACTAACTTCTGATCCCACTAAATTTATACAGGGTGTTCCTAGACTTGCTCTTGCTTTGGGGTTAAAATATCACCAGTACTTCATATAACTTTTGTTCCTAAAATCCTTCGTTACCAAGTTACTGGTCCGTAAAGTTACAAAATGAAAAATGTTTTTCTATGATAACTTTCCAAGTGAATATTCAAAATCAACCAAATTTCAGTGATTCACTAGACAAATGAATTGCTTTGATGAGCTTTCATGCAGGAGTCAGAACGGACTGTCAAGAACGGACTACCCCCGACGGTCCACACCCCAAACCTTCGAAATGATAGTTATTTTTCAATATTTTCCAACAAAATCAGGTTACTTAGACAATTTTCTGAATAAAAGTACTCCTGTGAAAAATCGATCGGAGCAACGATTTTTGATAAAAATTCAGTTTTTTTCGACACCATCCAACCTGAAATGTCTACCATTATTCGGAAAGATTGATTTTGAATGGAAATAGAAATGATAGGTGAAATGTTCATAACGAATTTTCATAAAGCAAATCAATCGCAAGCCACAAGAGCAAACAGAAATTAAAAATCCGCTACAAAAACTGCTCGATATGACCCCCTTCTCTCGCAATATATTATCTTATTCTGCGAAGACACCTTCTCTGTACTTGAAATAGCATTCCAGGGTCGTTTCGTATGGCTTCACTATGTAATGTTAATCTATTCAACAAGACATCTTTTGTGTGAATAGGTCTAGTGTAAACAAGGCTTTTTAGATGCCCCACAGAAAGAAATCCAATGGATTTGAATCCGGGGGCCGCGGTGGCCAGCGCCATGCATATAGCCCACCCCTACCAATCAGTCTATCGTGGAAAGTATGATGCAGATAGTCCTGCACAATCGAACTAAAATGGGAAGGAGCTCCATCATGCATAAACCACATATCTCTTTGAGTTTGCAATGGAACATGTTCCAAAAGTCCATTCAAATCGTTCTGAAGGAACTCCAAATAACGTTCGCCATTCAATCGATCATGTAGAACGGATGTCCCTATAAGATGGTTTCCTATGATACCGGCCAAAACATTCACGATGAATTTCCTTGGTGTTTGGTTTGCAATATCTCATGAGGATCGTTTTTGGCTCATATGTGGAGATTATGACAGTTGATAACTCCGTCTCTTCTGAAACCTGCTCCATCAATGAATAAAAGTCATATTTTCTCTTTGCTTATCCATGAACCAATCGGCATATTCCAGTCGTGCTGGAAAATCTTCAGGTGTCATGGCATGTACCTCCTGGAAGTGATATGGGTGGAGCAATTGTTTTTTAATTATTTTATGAATAGAACGATTTGAATGGACTTTTGGAATATGTTACATTGCAAACTCGATGAGATATGTAGTTTATGCATGATTGCGCTCATCCTCATTTCAATTTGATTGTGCGGGACCATCTGAATCATACTTTCCACGATAGATGGATTGGTAGATGTGGGCCATATGCATAGCCACCGCGGTCCCTAGATTCAAATTCATTGGATTTCTTTCTGTGGGGACATCTAAAGAGTTTTTTTATGCTACACTTATCTACACAAGAGATGCCTTGTTGAATAGAATAACATTATATAGTGCAGTCATACGAAACGACCCTGAAAAGCTATTTCAAGTACAGAGAGGGTGTGTCTTCGCAGACTACGAACATGTATTGAGAGAGGGGGGTCATATCGAGCAGTTTTTGTTGCGGACTTTTGATTTATATTTACTCTTGAGGCTTACGATTGATATTTACGCCATGAGGATTGTTAAGTTAACGTTTGCATTATGAAAATTCGTTATGAACATTTCACTTATCATTTCTATTTTCACTCAAAATTCATCTTTTCGAATAATGGTACACATCTCAGGTTGGATGTCGTCGAACAAAAAGTGCATTTTCATCAAAAAGAAGAAAAGTTATAGGTACTGGTGATATTTTGACCCCATCTATACATTCCCGAGAGGAAAAAAGGAAGTCCAGGAACACCCGTATAAAGTGGAAGGTTTCTATGTATTCTCCAGCGATGGCTATTAATCTCCTCAGGGAGCGACATTGAACAGAAAGTCGGGAATATCATCGGCCAGTGACTTTCCAAGAAAATACCCTCTAGTCGTGTAATTGAGAAAGCGAAAATCTTGGAGGTAATCCTGACGTCGACGATGCAATAGCTCCAGGCGAATCGATACGATATTTGCTGACTGAAAGGAAAGCTGTTATTAACATTGGAGTAAGGAGATAAAAATAGACTTTGAACTTGTTATTTACACATAATTTCAAATTAGATGTGTATCTTGAGGAAGGAAATGAGATGAGGATGGAATAGACATCAAAATAATATTGATTGAAGTTTTGAAATACTTTTGAGATGGATGTAGATGAGAAAATTGTGAGTCATCACGGGACGCCTAGCAGATGTGAAATTTTGTTACCCCTGTAATGATTATTGCGTACTGAAATATTTATGAAAAATATTTTATTAAAATGCACATGAAAAAACTTTAATGTGGCTTCAATATACAAGTAAACTGAAGAATCTTAGCTAGTGATTGCAATGTATTAGTGAAGATCTCAAATTAAAACCATCAATGATAATTGTTTCAATATAAATCCCATCATCTTTGAAAAATTGATTTATCAATTGATTTTGTGATGTTTCGTGCGCTACTCGCTATCAGCTGATTTTGATTAAATCGTCATAAAATATAACAGAATACAAAATATTAAAAAAATCGAAAAGGATGACATGCAGCTTCCAATTATCATCAATGAAATGAGCAGTTATTCCATAGTATCCTTTCATACTAAAAAAAGACCAAGCATCTATCATGAATGAGATTTTTGATTTACATTTCTTTTGTGAACTTTTGAGGGTATTCTGTGCCGACCAGAATATTTCCATTGCCAAAGAACTCATTTTATTCCTACCAGGCAAAATTGTGTTAGGATTCAAGTACTTATAAACTCATTTCGCTCTCGAAAAAATTGAACGGTAGGTACTTTTTCACCATCGTACTCCACAAGTAGCTTTCGAAAGTTATTTTCCTGGAAATTCTGAAAACGTAGGAAAAATCAAATTGATTCATACACTTGGACAAAACTACCATTCACCTAGGGCGTGTATGTATGCGTAATAAGCAAGACTGTGTGATTGATTCAGTTAGCTTGGAACTCGGGGAACCCCCGTATTTTGTCTAAGCGCGAGCGAGCTTGCAGAAACACACAGAAATATACGCCGTGCGACACGTGCGTATCAAGATCAAGTAATATCAAGTAGCTTGATTTCAAGTCAAGTAATAAATATCTCA
>WOGR01006542.1:0-13014 GCA_015342045.1 Leptinotarsa lineolata
CAACTAGATTTATGTAGGTCTCCACTCTTGAATTTATAAGTTTGGCAACCCCGGTAATCTCTATAATTTCAGAGTTGGTACCTCTATTCAATCACTACCTCCACAAAATAAAAAAGTCATCAATAACACAGACCGAAAATTTTAATATTTTGAGGAATTATATTTCGTACTTTTCTGTTAGAATATTTTGTGTGCACTAATTTAAATATCAAACGTGTTTGACATTTAAATTAGTACTTTTCTGTTAGAATATTTTGTGTATACTAATTTAAATGTCAAACATGTTTTCATCCAATGAAATGTAATTATAAAAATGCGATGAATAAATCTTTTCGAACTTAAACATTAGGAAACTATTTCAGATGTTAACCTTCTACAGTGATATTCCTTTTGTTTCATTTTAAATTAAGTTCTTCTAATTATATTTTGTTTCATGACAAACTTTTATTTTTGCCAACAAATTGATCATTTTCATTTGCTCAGAAGTTACAGACCGATATACTATGCATTCACTAAACCAATATTGACTCAGTAGGGTTGGTAGTGATAACCATTGGAATTATTCCGACTTATCTTTTCTGAAAACTTTAAAATGATTCAACTGCACGATTTTTTCAAATTCGGTCTAGCTACGTATCCTGGGATCGGAATAAAAATGATCGGAATAAAAATCACAATTGTAATGCGCATTGCATAACATATGATGTCTTCGAGTGTTTCAATGAATTTCTTACGGACACGAGTTTTGAAGGTCGTGTCATAGACATTCATTTCTATTATTGCGGATATATTGTTTTAATTAATACGATATGTACATTTTAGTAGTAATGGTGATATAATCCTCATTATGACGATTATAAAAAATAAGTCAATTCGTAACACATTCATCAAATATATTCGAAACAAATTGCACAGTAGGAACTGTGCAACACACGAAATCAATTCTGAATCTATTTGAACAGCCCATATCATGACATAACCATGAAATCACACGCCACACACCTGAAAGAATTCTGAAATAATTGTGAATAAAGTACTAAAATCTAATGAAAAATTCTGAGATGTCACATGAGAAGTATTGATTTTACGTTTCTCTTCCACGTTTTGTCGAAAACATCGGGGCACTGATGTCCACTTGACACAATAAAAAAATGACAATAATTCACAGTGCATAAATGGTTTCTCCAAATATATATTTATTGTTTATGATTGTGGACCCCTTTCAGGATTATTAACGAATAAAGCAAACAATAATAATATACCGAAATCAACGTGGGAGTCAAAAATATTGACAAAATAAGACTGAGGTGATCCAATCGTTTCCATTTTATGATGAAAATATCTTAAATATTGCTATTTGATCTAACAATAAATAGATGTTTCCCATATGTAGATTTCAAAGGTTAATGGAAGGTAAAACTTCAACCTCGGGCGTAGAATAAATTTAAAACAAGCACTTTTCCCAATCAACAGAAATGCAATACTCTTCTCGACGTCCGTTTCACCAACCAAGTGGGCGCCTTCAGATGTTAGATGTTACCTAGGAATGCTAGGTCTTCTAATTTGAACCACAAATCTGCGGTTGGCTCCTGTTGGTGAGTATGTGATGTTTTTAATTTTTGGTAACCAGGTGTTTCTCAACTTTACAGTTGGCTGCACCGCCAGAAACACGTGTCCACGGTTTCGAGTGTGGGCGAGATTTCCTCGTTAATATCTGAGAGTGTGGCTTCGACTTTGAAGTTATTTTCCAAAAGGAAGCACTGGATTTTGTAATTAGGACGTCCATTACTGGACCACAATAGATACAAGAAACTAGATGAACTCAAATCCGTCCCTTGCGAAAACGGTTTTCACGAATCCCAAACTCAAAGATCCATTCAACTTCAGCAAACCCGTATCTCACATCCCAAACAGCCCGATCAAGAGACGGACCACCCAGAAGCTTCTCTTCATTATTTCATGTAGTTACCGACAAAGTGAGACGAATTCTGAAGAGGCACGATATAAGAACAGTACATTGAACACTATCATCCTCTTATTGTCTCATCAGCACCTATTTGGATAAAAACAGAAGACGAATCACTCATTTCATTCATAAGTCGTCAGAAGTTTGGCTCCCCTTCTCTGAATGGTCCGCAACCTTGAGAGAGCAGAAATTAGAGCATTTCTCTTTAGGGCTGCTACCCGAGCAGCTGATGAACTCAGTTTAGTTTTCGACACTGAACGAGGCGATCACAACTTTGTCACCGAGTTGGAACTCGTTCAGCAAAAGGCTCATATAAAAGCCGCAGAGATCACCTCACTTCTGCGGCAACACAAGGATAAGCCAATGCATGAGGTTTTCTTCAACAACATTGAAGACCTTGGCTTATGAAAGCGTCTGACTTTCGCTTTCCTTAGGTCGAGTGGGCTGAAGTCGGAAACTGAAGGGTTCATCTTGGCATGCCAGGATGATGTCTTCAACACCTTAGTCTACCGCAGTCGCATGATGGGTACAGAGGTTCATGACACAAGGTGCAGAGCCTGCCGCGAGACGTCCGATACCCTAATGCACTTACTTTCAGCATGTCCAGCATATGCGATCTCGGCCTATATTCATCGACATAACGCGGCCCTAAGAGTGCTTTATTACCATCTACGGCACTCTTATGGTATTGACGAGACACCGAGGGATATTGAATCCGTTGTGGTGAAGACGATATTTGCCGTGGAGGTGTCAGCTCCTGGCGAGACGAATATCGTTCGAGAAGAGGAGGAAAAACGGATCAAATATCGAGATTTTCTCTTCGAACTCCACAGACTCTATTCAGACCACTCTTTGAAGATTGTTGTTCTGATTATTATTGGAGTCCTTGGTGGAATGATGCCCTCTCTACTATCGAATATTAAAATCATACCGGCCTGCCGCACTCAGGCAGAAATGTTAGCCGGCTCACTGCGTCTGCTCAGGGCACATGCACGGTATGGGGAGTGGTGGTTGGTTGATAATGCTGGCGCGCCCTCCCGAATGTATCAAGACTTCGGGGGATAGGGCATGACCAGCGCACGCTACGGTGAAAAAAATATTTATTCGCATTTGAAAAATGAAATCATACATTGTTTCGACTGAAACATGTAAATAAATATTCTACTAGATAAGTGACTAAACACTTGTTTCGAGAAAATATATCAGTAGAATTAAGTTTAGTTATAACATAGTCAAAAAAAATTATAAACAGGATATACTATAAACGAGACTAAATATAATTTCAAGTTAAATTTAGTTATCAAAAGTTAGTTAGTCAGGATTAAATTTCAATTTATATCATAAGAAAATAGTTATCATTGTACAAATAAGGAATTCAATATTCATTTGGAATTGGGATACTTACAAAATAGTTCAATGTGGTAAAATTGTTTCATGTATCGAGCAAGTGACGTATCATGTCTCGAATTTTCCTGTATGTATTTTTTCTATAGTTTTTTTTAAGTTTTGTTGTTATCTCTACATTTCAACTCATCAGGAATTGTATTGTACAATTCACAACACATTCTCTGTATTATGGCTTTAGCCATCAAGGGTGACACATAATTTTTTTCCGGGTATTGTAGTTGTGGGTTGGGAGTTGATTGTTATGGTTTGTTCTTTAATATTTAATGCACGTGAGTAATAAGTATAGGTGTCTGAGGTCGAAGATTTTGGATTCAGAGTATATCAAATCAGAAGAATGTCTATAATTTTTTGAATAAATTAAGTTTTATGAATCGTCTTTGTATTACTTCTATAGGGCTACATATTGAGTTTGTTTGTCGGCGAGTCAATATACATTCAAAATAATTTTAGACGAAATGAACCCTTTTGAAAAATGTAACCTATCTTTTTCAGTTCGCATTCATACTTTGAATTGAGCCAAATATTTTAACTCGCAAAAAATGTGTTGGTCCAAAAAATGATTCGAACTATTCTCGTGTCGTGAAGATTAAAATGCGGAATACGTGTAAAAATCGAGGAGAATTATTCGAGGATTATATATTTAGCTTCTAAATTTATATTATAACTAGCATAGTACGTGCCTGAACGCTCAAAATATTTCAGCATTAAATTATGGTAAAAATCACTTTCAGAAATACAAACCGAATAATGTGGTAAATAATTTTGTTTGGGATTTCTAGTCAGGAAATGAGAAGCAGTCAAAACAAATCCGTTGAACTGTATTTAAGTGCTCTATTAAGCAATTTTTATCGCGATTTATTTTGCTGTTTCAATAAGTTGTAGCTAAATCGAAAAATGAAGTTGAAGTTTCTTTAATTTTTCAGAACAGTTTTATGTAGACGATGAATTGAGGTTGTGCAATCAAATTATGAACTATACCACTTCAAATTATCGAAGGAAAAATTAGTTGTCGACTTTTCTTTTGTCTTCAAAAAGTCACCTTTTCTCAAAAATACGACATCAAAAAAGTTTTTTCAGTAGGATTACCGGAGTCCTAAGAGGCGATAAAAATAAAGTATCTTGGTCACTGTTGAAGATGAACTATAACCTTCATTGATTATCATTAAAATATGTACAAGAAAGGTCGGATATTTTCCAGTCAGCAACTACCCCTCCCCCTATATTTTTCAATGGCATGGGAGTCGAGTGATATATCATTTGAAAGGTCTTTTGTCCCTCTATTACTTCTGTAAATTTTTTCGAAATTGTTTCATTCTTTATTGAGAAATTCAATGTTGAACGTTTCATTTAAAAAAAAAACAGAAAGTTCGCTGTCGCTCATTTTATTGAGGAATTCAACAAAATATAGTATCAATGGCAACACAATCAACGGATAAATTGTTCATCTAGTTCCATACATTAATACAGTCTACTTTCGAAAGCGTTCCTTACATTACTGAAGATGTCCGGAGTCAGAAATCGGCATTCTCGAACAATTCTCTGTCGCAGGTCTTCTAGATTTGTAGAATTTATTTGATTAGTAATAAACGTTTTGAAATGGACGACACGTTAGTTTTTGATGAATCTAGTTGTCGCAGAACAAAAAGTAGATAGTTGGCCACTGTCACTTCTTCACGAATTATTATTCAGTCATCCTTGTTTCCTGTATTCCAACATGGTTTAGTCTACTGAAGAAAGAATATAAATTATTGCAACCTATTATCGAAATAATGAATGTGCTAAAGCTGCTGCAAGAATTTATAATACGAATCAACCAGACCCCAACATGAGCCATCAATACGTTAAACAGTGGCAGAAGGGGTCCAGTGGAGTGGCCAGCTAGATCACCTGATCTCACACCGATAGACTTCCTTCTGTGTGGACACGTGAAGTCGAAAGTGTACTCTACTAAGCCTACAAATCTAAAAGACCTGCGACAGAGAATTATTCAGGAATGCCGATTGCGGACATCTTGAATAATGTACGGAAGGCTTTCGGGAGTAGACTGTATTATTGTATAGAACTAGGTGGAGGTCATTTGGAACAATTCATCTGTTGATTTTGTTTCCACTGATATTATTTGTTGTTGATTTCCTCATTGAAATGAACTACAGAGAATTTTCTGTTTTTTCTTGAATAAAACGTTCAACATTTAATTTCTCAATAACGAATGAACCAATTTCGTAAAAAATTACAGAAGTGATAGAGGAACAAAAGACCTTTCGAATGATATATCACTCGACCCCTCATGCCATTGAAAAAATAGGGGGGGGGTAGTTATAAGTCCGTTTCCGACTCACAGAGGGGGTCAAATTTTTGTTGGAACGCCCTGTATATAGATGTATCGCTAGGAGAAGATGAGATATCCTCATTAGTTTATCAGAGCTAGAATATTAATGAATTTTCCCAAAAGTTCTGATTCACAATTTTTGATGTTTTGGTTTCTATCCGAATAACTCATTTTACTATAGTTTTAGTAGTTTATACAATTTATCAGCAGATTGTCCTGCACTATATACGGTCCTTTCGAAATACCTGTTCGTCGTCACTTGAATCGTTATCGGTGTGGTTTTGGAATTTCACGCATTTTTTTTCCTGAGCAATAGTGAGTTTTGATTGACATAAAGTGCTGATTAATAAAGAAAAGCTCACATTTTTATTGATTAGTCACGAGAAATAATTTTGATGTATATCAGCAGAAATGTTAAGTATAGATTAGCATATATTTGTTAATGAATAATGGCTTAATAGTACATAACTTCGTGTTCGTCGTATTCAATAATCTATTATTGTTTATGAACACATTGATATATTGTGTTGTCAATTTGTTTTCAAAAGGAAAAAGGGAGACTGATAACTCTGGTCAACAAAACTTCAACTGTTTTTTGTCACGTGAAAACATATTAAATTTTTAATCTACAAGGGCTACCAACCAATAATATACAATGAAAAAAAAATTGACACATCATGTTTTCTTACGACCTCAATGCATATATTTTCTTGAAAAATACAAAAATCAACCACACTTATCACTTAATGTACAATAAATACTTAGGATGTTCGTGAATATTTGGCTTGTGGTAGGTCTCTTCTAAGTCTTCAACAATACTCTGCTAGCATTCCTGGACTACATTTTCCTTGATAACGTTTCTCCATTAAGGAAATGTCCTGATGAAACCTATCTCCTTGTTCGTACTGAGAGCACCCAAATTTGCGAGAAAAAATCCAGATGAGAGTCCGACATATGTATTTTCAAGGACATATCACACCCCAAAGTTTTATATAACATAAGTTCATGTATCAAGTCTTTGTAGTTTTCCACTATATGATTTCCTAGGAAATTTTGGATAACACTCACAAAACATTTCTAGGCGATTTTTTCCTGATCATTTGGTTTTCCTTTAAAGCTCTCATCCTTTATTAATTATCGTATTTGTGGGCCTACAAATATTTCCTCTTTAATTTATATATTTCAGATATAAAAATCCACTGCCATCTTGCGCATAGATTTTACAAAAAAAATCAGGCCAAGCTTAATGAGCAACGGTGCTAAAAGTATGTCATCAGAGTTCACTGAAGGGTTATTTTCAATATTCTGGTCTGGAGTAAGTGACTCACGCTTAGCCCACACTTTTCTTGTATATTGACTTTATCTGTCTCTGCTCTCCCATTTGCAAATTAAACAGCAACTTTTGTGTAACCAAGCTGTAGTCCAAGCAAAAGTCAAATAACTTTGAAATCGCAACAAATTTTCCAAGCGTATTCACTATATTGGAGTTTTTCGAGAAGAAATCTCATATTTTCGTAAGTCTCTTTCCTATCAGAACCATGAACAATCGACATAAGCAACGCTGCTTCCAAACTATTTGAAGATTCAATGAACAATGGCCAGTGACTTGGTTCATTTTCAGAATTTAATAAATTCATCACAACAGAAATGTTATTACAATAGACTTTAGAAAAGTAAATTCTAGTCGTTTGATCTAGACCCCAAAAGCTCAGCCTGCTTTTTAGACAGATTCAAATCATGTGCGGTTCTTTTGAAGTTTGCGGTTCATAACTTGGGTGCTATCTTCATATTCCGTACTTAGAACTTAGAACAAGTTCCGCCAACAGCATATGCAGTAATTACTAATGTGAAGAATCCTGCACTGACACCTGTCGGATATAATCCAACGCCCTTCGTGGTATTAGCCAGGGTAGTAGTTGTTTTCTGATAGGTGTCAGTCCATAAACCTACTGTATAGGTAAGATGAGACTGGCCTGAACGAATCGTTCATTTAGATAAACAAGTATATAAGGTCAGAAATGGATATACAGCTGTCACAAAAAAACTGGATGTGATTGAAACAAAATTATTATATATTCATAATAAGGGTACGCCAATATATACAAAAAAACATCACAAAGTTCATGTGGCAAGAACACTGTTGACCAATGTAATCAGGACAGTTTGGGTTATTACTCAAACTGTTCAAATAACAGAATCGGTATTGTAATTATTTCGCAATTCTGAAATGCTCGTCAATAATTTTTTCGGTAATTGATAACTTTAATAAAAAATTATTAAACATTTCAATTGTAAGGATCAATATGTTCAAATTATGAGAACATAGGTAAAGATTGAGTTTTTCGCGATCTCACAAAAACTTTCAGTCCATCAAAAATATTTGAATAATGTTCACTCACTTGTGTTGTGTTTTATTTAGAACGTTGTCTATTATTTGAATCATTTCCTACATTTGGATTAACGGAAAAACAGATTTTAAACAGATATTTAAACAGATTTGTTTAAGCTGTTCTTTACGTTCAACAATGTAATATTTTTCTGTTATTGGATTTTCTATGTTATTCTATCTATTTTCGTTCTGTAATCGATTTCATACTCCAAGATGAAAAACAAACGCATTATGAAATTATTGTCGAATAAGTTTTAGATTTTGTATATTTTCAGTTCGACGGTCAAAGTTTTTAGTCTACAACATTACGAATTTGTTGGTTATCCGACAACATACAACAAAAAATCAATCTAATCTGTGAATTCAGTTTCGCTGAGTTGGCAAGACTTTCACTTTTTTTTTATTCATATAAACTGCAATCACATATACATACTTTTATTCTCCAAGATTTATGTTTTTATGAAATCTAAAATATTTCTGCTTCTTACACACTGTCTAGACTTAGGTAGTGATAAAGGAATGCCTTTCTCCCATACTAAGTTTCATTACGTGAATTTCCGTCATATGCGTATATACGATACATAAGTACTAACAGATATACAAGGTCAATATAAATAATCACAACCACCCTTTTCAATTATTTCACCAAAATCACAGGTGTTGTTTTGTGTCACTGCCTGTCTAGTTGGCCATGGATATCTCAACTTTTACAGAATATTAAGAAATCTGGAACAAAACACAGATTAGGAAACAATAGAAGAACATGGGCTTTCTCAGCAGTAGTCACGATTAAAGAGAACAAATTCCGAGATGGTAGGCCTTGACCGAATGAAACGTTTCGTTTCAGCGACAATTGACTGTCATTCAATCGTTGCTGATGATGTCTGCCGCAGCAGCAGACGAAACGTTTGGTACTTCAGGTTTCATTCGGTCACGGCCTACCATTCGGATTTTGTTCTCTTCAACAGGTTAGATATATTCACAGTGTCCACTGGGCTAGTTTCGAGTCACGGCAAACGACATCTGTTGTGAACATTGGAACTCTATTTAAATGTGATGGATATTCGAAGTTTCAGGGTCTCAATTACTATATGAACGTTTTGAAAGTACCCACTTTTTTGGTTAATTTATCCAATTGCAGCTCGTTTGTCGCACGTAGGGTGTTGAGTAAATGCAGATACAGAGTTAACGCGGGTCAATTACATCTTACGTTAACATAATCACATAAGGATACCCCATTCCTTGCACTCGTGCTTCTTCTTTTTTTGTTTGATATCGAGAGAAAAACTTGGATAATGTTACGCTTTGTAAGTCACGTAATAAATTTTAAATTATTTATATGGATGATAAATTATCAGCAAATATAATGGGAATAAATTAAAAAGGCAAGCTTGTTCAGATAAATATGTACTATCAGTGACATGGACAAATTTCAATTCAATTATAAAAAGGACAAAGAAATGAAGGCTATAAAAAATCTTCGCTTCTGTTGTAGCGATCGTAAATTATGATCTTTACATCTGACTTGTATTCCTGGTTAACGAGTGATAAAAGATCAACAGTTTTTAGTTTTTTACTTCCATTTTGGTATGTATCCTCAGTCATAGGAAATTCGTAATTTTGGGTCGTTTCAAAAGTTTTGTTCGTTTTAATGTCATGTGTTTTCATAGCTCAATAAATATTTAGTTTACTGTGATGTGGTATATACAGTGAGCATAAAAAGTCCTCCCACCCTTAACTTTTGAACGAAAAAAGCTATCGAGGTCGAGTAAAATTCAGGTAAAACGGTACTACTTTTACTACATTTTGGCATAAAAATGATTGTGGTCACATGGATTAGTGTCAAGAGGGAAACAATCAACTTTTTTTGGTAAATGTAAAGGGGGTCACGTGGCTCCTGGTTTTGAAGGCCTTCCGATTCTCTATCCAACACCGCTGTGTTTGTGAAAATCGGCCAAGCCGTTTCAAATTGACAAGCGTTTGAAATTTGCTCCAAATATTCAACAAATACATTACTTGTATTATTAATTGCAGCAGAATTTCAACTCCGTTACTAATTCTGGTCGAAAAGCCAATTATTTGCGTTAAAACAGATATTTTATTGGTATTTTAAATTATGGTTTTTGTTCCTGTTTTTTATACCTTAGTTATTTTGCTGGAGACTCCAAATAACATTTCATTTCAATGTCGGTTGACTTTTGACAGTTTTCATAGGTTTCAGCATTTCTTTATAATTTTCAAATTCCTCGTCCCCGTCCTTTAGAAGAAAAAACCGAAGCAATTTCAATTTACGTTGAAGTTAGGCGTAATTACCATGAAGCAGAAAGAATATTTAATGAGCGCTTCCCAAATAATCCATTATCTCGTACCTACTCAAGGGAATTGGTCAGTAAATTTCAAAGGACTGGTTGCGTAACGAGAAAAATTTGATGGTGCCCTCTTGACACTAGGCCACGTGACCACAATCGTTTTTATGCCAAGGGTAGTAAAAGTAGTACCTTTTTACCTAAATTTTACCCGACCTCGATAGCTTGTTCCGTTCAAAAGTTGAGGGGGAGGAGGACTTTTTACGTCCCCACTGTTTATACTCTTTTTACAAATTTTAATTTTTTGCCTCTTTTAAGCTTATTACACTATATGATGTCGTTCGAAACAACCCAATAACTAGAAGATAAATTGAATCTAATTTAATTTTCAAAATTTCATTACCCAACAATTCTTCATTTCAGCTATATCAAATTAAAGGTGTAATTGAAGGTTGCGTGATATCTGTTGAAATAGTTTCGATTTCAGTATTGATTTCTGTTATTGTTGCAAATGGTTGAAATTCCTTTAGGTATTCGGTTGAGAATCAATTCCGTTTTGCCAGCTAGGATTTGTTTACGGATGTTTTTTGTTTTGATTCTTGTGTACAGTTCCTCTCACGTGCATGGTGTATATTCGAAGAACAGATGGACGTCTGCATATCTGCCTCAGTCTTGGCAGGATATTGTGCTGGGGAGACGGGTGTCTTTTTCATGATTCCTTAAATTTTTTATTTTATCTTGTACTTTTTAACGACCGGTTCAGCAAAGAAGGTGAAAAACGTAAAAAGAGGCTAGTGTGTATCCTAATTTAGCTATTCGGAAAGTGTTTATGGTAATCAGTAGAGTCGAAACGTATTTTCTTGGTGAGTAAATTCAAAAAAATTATTTATTGGTTACTGTATTTTATCGCACATTAGCAAGGGTGTCATGACTCAAAAAATTCACAAATTTTAATTAATTTAAACCTATATTTATTTCTATTATGTATCCTTTTCTATAGATCCTTCTCTGTCGATTCAAATTTTATTCTCGAACTCGTTCAACGTATTTTAACTTGACTCAGCGATATAAATCATAAAATAATGGTAGAATCAATGAGGTAGAATCGGGAATCCGTAGATTCCCGATTTTGTTTTTTTTTTCATTTTTGTTTTCTATATTTGAAGTTATAAATGTTTTGAAGCGCAGACAAAATTATTTTTATTGTTAGGCAGTAAGTATGATATTTATAAAAAAATCGGTTTTGTGTGGATTTTGTCCAAAAATCTTTCTAGGATAATTAGTATTACATCGTAATACTTGATGAATATGGCATCAAGGTTAAGGTTGTTTTTGATGGATAAATGATTTCAAATAATATGATCAAATCATATAAAAGAACAATTTGTTCAGGCCAGTCTCATACTCCCTACACTGTAGGTTAATGGACTGACACCAATCAGAAAACAACTACTCCCCTGGCTAATACCACGAAGGGCGTTGAATTATATCCGACAGGTGTAGGGAGTTTGAGACTGGCCTGAACAAATTGTTCTTTTATATGATTTGATTTATAGCCAGTCTTCAAGTATGCCCACTGACAATATATATGTAAAGAGTTATCTTGTTCCTTTTATTTTTTTCTCATAGCTGGGAGCACCATTTAGAATATTCGGGTAAAATCTTTGAACGGTTAAAGTCAGCCAGGTTCACGCTAAATTTGAAAAAATGTAATTTTTTTTGTTCGGACATAGATTTTTTGGAGTATAACATTTCTAGTAGAGAAATTAAACCAAATCGGTCCCACGAAATATTGAACAACTGCAAGCTTTTCTTGGGATCGTTAATTTTGATCGAATGTTTTTTAAATATTTTTCTAGCTTAGCTGAGCATCTACACTGGTTGTTAAAAAAATAAATGGTGTTGGGGAGAATCTCAACAACGTGCGTTTGATGATATGTAGGAGACGGTCAAAAAACGGATATTACTATATCATCCGGTTTTTACTGAAATGTTTTATTTAAAGACCGACTCCAGTGACGTAGGTTTGGGGATCCAATTTTTCCAAAAAATTAAGGGTAAAACCCGTGTAGTGGCTTATTATGCCAGTAGACTTTTATTACCGCGTGAGAGGAGCACATAAAAAAAATCGCCAATATATCGAAGTTTCAGAATGAAGATCCAAAACTTTCTTTGATTATACAGAGTGTACGCAGAAAAGATACTCATGATGAAAGATATATATGAATTCACAATTCTTCCTGTTATTCCACATTAGGCGCTCGATATTATATTTTTCATAACCTACAAATGAAATCATTTGGAATGAGTTCTCACATCGGCCTGTTGCAGCTAATATCACGGAAATAGGTATGAGGTCTTTTTGGATTCAGAAAATAAAATACGATTGATTATGTTTCTTGACATCGAAACAAATAATGTACCCTTCCACTACCTTGGGGGTGCTATCGGTGTGAAATTATAATAATAATAATATCGTTTATTATGCATAAAAATACATTTAATACATAAAGGGAAAAGGGTTAGCCAGAGGCTATCTTCCACCCCTCCCAAAATCATATAGAGTGCAAGAAAATAATAATGAAGTTAAAATACCTGTTCACTATCAAAATAATGA
>WOGR01006543.1:0-13013 GCA_015342045.1 Leptinotarsa lineolata
CCCTGCCCAAACATTAACCTTTTGAGGGTATTGGGTGTGTTCTTCTCTCATCCAGTGAGGATTCTCCGTTAAACACTAGCGGCAATTTTGCCGATTAGCATGACCGTTAAAAGAAAAAGTACAACATAAAGTCTTCTAATTGGATGATATTGTTACATGTCCATCATTTGCTCACGAAAATAAGTTCTTCTTTCAAAATCGTCTTCAATGAACTCGTGAGTAGGTATCATTTTATAGGCATGCATTGTATTTTCTTCAAATATGTTTACTATCAATGTTTTATCAACATTGAATGTGGTGGATGCCTGTCTACTCGATGTATGTGGGTTTTCCTCAAACTCAAGCACCACATCTAATTTGAGTTCATTACTCATTGCATTGGCAACTACTTTTTTTGTCTGCCCCACATGACCAAACTCGCGAAGATGCTTCTCTATTTCGTTCATTTTCACTTGAGATATGGGCGGTAAATTAGAAAATTTCTCATGAAATATGCGAGCCACTTCCTGTTGTGTTCGGGTTTTATCTCTGTAACCAATCATTTGTAAAACTGTTATTTTATGCATTTCAGTTAATCTAACCATTTGTCAGACTTAAAGTTAACGAACTTTGAACTTAAATTGAAATACTGACAATTAATATTGTAACATACAAAACAATTTGACAAGGCGTTTTAAACTAACGTTGCCACGGAAATTATTCACAGTTTTTAAAGGATACCATCTGAAAAGAACATTGCTTTGGTTTTTGCTTACTTTCTTATTATCAATACCTCAACATGAAATAAGTTTTGAGCATATTTTGAGTGTATTTCATCGAATTTCGGTAACCACATGATTTTAATTCATTTTATCCTAACTGTTGAGAGCGATAACATTTTTGAATAGGTAATGAAGAGACCTTTCTAACGATATGTCACAAGCCTATACTTCTTATTTAAAAAATTGGGATTGTACCTGTCATTCGACGGGGGTTGAAGGTAAGGGTAGCATTTTTCCGTTGAAGTATGTCAAATCATAGTTCAAATTTTACCTATTTTGGGATTATTCTAAAATATGTACAGTAACCGAAACAAGATACCATCAATCAAATGAATGAAAAATTTCGATGATATCTCACACTCTGTTCTATTTGAATTTGAAGATAGGCCTAATAAAAGATCCTTCATTTCAATTTTCACTAGTTTTATGTTATCTGAATGAGACAAATTGAATGTTTTCTTGTTGATGATGAATGGATTTTGGAGTTGCAAGTGTTTTTGAACCTTGTTCTACCACAATTAAAGAAGAAAATACTTACGACCTTGGAAGTGTTTATGGTTTGAACAGTATTTTTGATATGAATTCTGAAATAGTAGAAAGAGCAACGAATAATAAGAATCTCTTTCGTCCGTCTTGAACACATGACATAGCATATTGCTTATGTGCATATCTTTTGAGTTATTTGTGAGCAATTATATGTAGTTTGCCTGAACGAAAATAACTAAAATAACTGACTGATGTTTTTTTGAGCGAAAATGAAGAGGGTTTTATTACAGGAATACCTTAGGGAATTTTTTCAAGTTTTGAAAATTATTCTAATTTCATCGTGTATATTGTGTTTCATTTAGTCAGCTATTTGAGTCAAATATTTCACTATTCATGATGTTTTGTCTTGTTTTTTCACACATGCATCTTTCGAACTGAAATAGTTTCATTGAAATGGGTTCGGCTTTGACTATATCCGACGAATTCTGGAAAAGTTATGAACCACCCGAAGATATATGAAGTTAGATAAGTTGGTCACTATTCTTGCAAATAGTTCGAAAGAATCGAGTGAGAATGACAGTGTGAGAAACGAGATTTGGACAGTAACAATACATGGAACGAGTGAAGCACACCGAATACAAGCTGGATATCAGCATGTGATCTTACGTATAAGGCACGCGTACAACGTACTGTTTCGGTATGTCCCTGGAACAAACCAAAGCCACCATTCACCATTCAAATAGGATATTCCATGGTAATAAGCTGAACTGACAAATCATCTGATATTTCTTCGTAACTTTACTATAAATGCAATCGTTGGAATGGATATCATTTTTCACAGGACTCAAGTGGATTGAATTTACCAATTCGCGGGTTTCTGTACAATGTACTTCTATATTTAATTAATCTGATTGTTCTTGAAGATAACACATAATGAATGACAACAGTAATTGCTAATTCAAGATGATTCTTATGCTCAATTTCCAAACCACAGAATAGTCATTTATTTTGCCAACATCCCAATTATTGAAGTATTCTTATTCATAATCGTAAGCCATAATTGAAGTACTCAGTATTGAACGACAGCAATACTGTTTGATTTTTTGTGGTGGACACGATATGATGAGCGACGAAAAAAGTACCAGCCAGATTCCTTATAGTTAACGTTTGAAAAAGTGCCTGTAGCCGTTGAATTTTGTTTTAAGTACTTCGTCTTCTCTTTTTCTCTACCATATTCTCGGCGGGAATGCGTCTCCGCTGAGAGGCGACCCGACAAATTGCCAAATAGTATACCTCAATTCTAAACAAAGTAAACAATTTTGTCTGATATCACTGAGAATGATAATTCAGTTACACAAGTTGTAATGGCCGATTTTACAATTTCATGAACATTTTTGGAATCCCATGAATTATAAATTTGTCAAAACAAAACAGGTTGCAATCAAATATATAGAGACAAGTTTGAGGTTACATCCAGTTTCTAAAATCGATTGGTAATTAATGTATATATGAGATTCAAATTTGCTACTGATGTCAAATAACAATAATTTTAGGCTGTATGAGAAGTTTCAATGTCATAGGTTTTTGTCGATCGATACCTCAATAAATATTTATTGTACTGTCTCGTGATATGTACTGACCGATAGAGAATTTTGTAATCTATACATAGATGATGTTCATTTTTTCCACATTCAAATATTTTGCTTCTTTTCCGTTGAGTGATTTTCGGCCAATTCCACGAATTCAAATTGAATCAAAGCCCTGTCGAAAGAGCTCAGAAAATCAACCAGGCATTTGACAATTATAGCAGAGTCCTTTTGTGAGGATATCGATGGCACCGGTCAGTAGAAGAGGTTCGATTGTGCTCCACGACAATGCTTTTCCGCACGTTTCATAAATCTCCGTTCGAAAATCAAACGGATAGAGCGTGGAAGTTTTGCCTCACCCGTCATACTTCCCAGACCTCTTCCCAATTGACTATCATCTCATCAATCACTTCGATAACTTTCTCACTGGTAGAACCGTCGCCAATCAGGACCAGGCAAAAACGGCGTTTGTCGACATTATCGAATCCCGAGAACACAATTTTCATGCTGATTGAACTCTAATCAACTTGTTTTACATCGGCAAGAAGGCATTGATTTAGACGGCGCTCATTTCGAATAAATTGAATGAGTATTCACTGAGATATTACAGTTCAAAGTTGACACATAAAAACGGACGAAACCTTTGAAGCAACCTGATGCCATGAAAATTATTGGAAATTGAAAAATAAAGACTTGGTGTGAAGAAGATGATATCATAGTATCGAAGAGTTTTCATGTCTCTATGGTCATATCACAATTTCAAATAAACTGATTGAAGAATATTTTCACTTCGTCAAGTAGAACTTCAAAACGAATCAAAGGATATCATTTTTTTTACATAGCAGAAATAGAAAAAATGAAACGAAGAAGTCACAATTTCAGTAACTAATTTAGCTGGATTGTCAACTTCACGTCGCATCTGTATCTGTAGAGTAGGGAGGTTATGTAGGCCCACAGCACTTAGGCCACATGTGTCCAATTGTACATCCTCCCAAGGAGTTGTCCTCCTAGGTCATCTTTTATTCTGTCCTTTTCAGGTGGACAGGTCACTAGGAGACATCTCCTTAATATCGGCAGGTGTAGGCCAAGACTCGCCGAACACACACTCTCTTATTAATGATAACTCCGGACATTCACATAAGACATGCCTGACAGTTTCATCTTCCTGTTCATACATCCTTCATAGAGGTGTCTCCACCAGCCCCATAGTAAGTAGGTGTTTCCTCAGATGACAGCGGCCAGTGAAAAATCCTACTGTTAAACGTAGGTTTTTCCTGGTCATCGCCAGATATTCCTTCGGTGCCAGCTTCTCAGGATCATCTAGGGTGATTCTGGCAAGACTGCATCCTTCGATTCCATCCCATCTCTTTGGGGATTGAGCATGGGTGTGACTTTTGGCTGGTTCTGCAATTGTTGAAGTCATCAGGCCGTAGGTGTCACTGGGTCCTAAAATTCTTAGTCCAGCCGCTTTCCTGGCTAAGTGTCGGCAATGCGATTACCTTTACTCCTATCGTGTCCTTCAACCCACCTCAGGAAAATATTATTATCTACCAAGGCGTTGTCTAACTCTTGGTGGTACTCTAGTACTAGCTCTGAGGTAACACGTTGTCTGTTCAAGGCTGATAGGGATTGCCGATTGTACTATCAGTGCAGATTATTATGTTTTTGCCAGAAATTCCTTTCCTGGTTATCTCTTTTGTGGCGATTGAGATACCAGCCAGTTCTGTTTGAACCACGAAGAAGTCACAATTTTAGTAACTATTTTAGCTAGGTTGTCAACTTCACGTCGTTTAATTCTCTGTGATAATTGATGTATGAAATCAAAGAAGAAGCATCTCTCAGATGCTTCATTTCTCAGTGTGGTAAGTATAAGTAGAGGTAAGTAGCAGTGAGGTATGTTGAATTCAACCAAATGACTATAGCTTCTCAACAAAACCGAATATTTATATTGGTAAGTGATCTTCCAGGTCGGCTGCCAAAAGTGAGACTATCAAACGCTGAAAAATCTGATCCGGTTCATGGAGGGGTAGGCAGAGTGTATGTGTCCTGCTAGCATTGCTGAAAGTTTCCGTGTGAAGGATAGTCCACTCCAATGTTCATAGACCTTGGTTAATTTTTCTCAGTCTAGTGTGGAATTGTTATCAAGTAGGTGAGCAACACAAATATGTGATTTTGAAAGAAGGTCTCATGTAACCATCCATGCCGGATGGACAGCTCTGGAATTGAACCTGCGCACTATATTCTGAAATGATCTTTACGACAGCCATAATGATGAACCGAAGACATTCTAGTTGATTAGTCGGTACTGAGGTTATCCGGATGTTCAAGGCTCAATGCCTGCAGCACCTCTCCATATGAGAACAGCTGAAAGTGGTTTGGGTGAAGCACAAGCGTTCGCAGACCTGCGCAGAAGTAGGTTGTTTTCTCTCTTGAGGCAGATTCTGTTTTTGCTGCTCAACAATCATTCAGAAGAACTCATATCTCAATAGAAGACCTTTGAATCTGTTGGAGTATTCTAACCTCAGTGTTGGGCGGTAGTAGTAGTTTCACCCTCATAACATTATTTAATGAAAACTGGTCGGAACTGAGCATAAGAACCACTTTCCAAAGCGTTTCATTTCATGATAAAAGTTCAAGTTTCCGGCAGTTGTGCATCATCCGCTGTTGCCATCCACTACAAAACTGAGCTTGATTTATATGCGTATATGAAATTTGAATTACACATTTCTAGCATTTGTTGAATGTCACAATAACAATAGAGTGTTGATTTATATCTGAAAGCAGTAACGATTCATGGCCAATTTGAATGATTTGTAGTGTAGTTTTTACCATGGATTCAGAGTCATCAATAAATAATGGATTCACATAGGTATAACGATTCACTCCAATTGAACTGAACGATTTTCATGGACGTTTCAGAAAATTGAATTTTGAAGCCTCGCGAACCTGTGAATTTATTTAATGATGATCCGGGACACCTTAAGCAAATTTTGAAAATTGTAGGGGAATATTTGAAAAACTGGGGAAGATTCGGGTGAAAAATTGAAATTCCAAAGTCGATGCACACAATTTTACATGCGTTGAGTTACTTCAAAAATACGTGGGGATCAAACTTGCATGGTGATCACTTTTGAATTAGATGTATGAGATGTTCTCAATGGAGTTTTATGTAAATCGTAATAAATATTTTGCAAAACTGTTTCACTGTATATACTGCAAAAACTTGATTATAATCAAAAGATTTGATTTGGTTTTTGAATGAAGTGTACGAAAGAAAAATGAAAGAATGTAGCAAATTTTATGGATATTATTATCAAAAAGTTATTCTCCCATTGAATAAACTTCAATACGGTTTACTAACGGAAAACTCTTGAAATTAGATCTCTCTTATCGTGTAGGAAGTAGATGGAGTTTTATTGGGGCTTCAAGAAGAGTTTTAGTAGATAAACAGATATACGAGCATTTCAGAATAATTGACAAAGGAAGATGGGAGACAAAGAGACTCCCTGAAAATTGAATGATAAATAAATTTATGTAGAGCAATAGTGAAAAGCAAACATATCCATTATTATATGTGATGGAATCGGTTGATAGTTCTACGTAACAAAGTTTTTTCATAAGACTTTTTCAGAAAAAATGCAGGAGTGGTCTGAGTTTGAGTGATATATCCTGTATATCATCATTGACTTGGATAGTTTACGAGATATAGGTGTTAAGGATGATTTCAAACTGTCACAAATTAGTTTGATACTTTTATTTCGGAATTGTGTTGATTTCAGATTTCATTAGACTACGAATTGTTCAAAGGTATCGCATTTTTGAATCTCTTCTTAATACAGACACCATATAGATGATGTTTCTTCAAAATACAAAAAAAAATCTCTCCTGAACTAATTCTTTTCTCTATGATTACGTTTTCTTCATCGATTTCTCCAATATTAATCATAAAACTTGAAACAAATTGATTTCCTTCTCGAAATAGTTCATAGATATAAAACATATTTTTGTGGGTTGTAAACGTCCTAAAACAAATAATTTCAGGTTTGGCTTATACTTTGAATCTCATTGGATATTCAGACGAGAATAACACTCATGGAATCCAAGAGTGACTGTAATTTAATTTTAAAATTTTGTAGTGCATTACTACAACTTATCTGATTTCCATTCTCTCAATCTCTCGTATATTAGTTTATCTAACGACTGGGGGCACTTCCCAAAGATTTTTATCCATGAACTACAGTGAATATACAAAAGACTATTGGATGTTTTACGTTGAAAACACTATTTTGAATGATCTAATTTCAAGCGTTTGTTCTGTTTTTCAATTCAAATAATTGTCATTAGTAACTACTATCTACTTTCTGAATTCTAATTCTACTTGAAAGCATGCTTTGAATTACTTACGTTGGCATGGGTATGTGGGGAAATTGTTCACTATTGAATACACACCGTTGTCGCAACACCCCCTGCCAGAGTTGCACCCCAACAATACCGAAAATAAAGAATACGAAGAAGCAGAGCAGCAAGACATTTCCTAGCATAGGTAAGGTGTCCAGGAGAAGCATTACCAATATTCTCATACCTGAAATTAAAAATCAATTGTATTACTGAAAGATTTGTTGAATACAAAAGGAGGATAAAAATATACAGAATATTATACGAGACTGCTATCATGGAAATTTATGAAAAATAGGAGTCGAAATGAAATTTTCAATATTTTCCACGATATTCACAAACACTGCATGAAAATGATTAGATTGATTGTGGGGTCATTCATTAAAATGAAATTTTTTTCAACAAACACTATTTCATCGAGAAAAGAGAGTTGATTACGAAGTTTCCTGCCTGACGTTGATTTTATCGTGATTGTTTCTTTTCAATTTAGGAGATTTGAGAAAACATTGATCTCATCTGGGTTATGATCTCAGATAGCATATATATTAGCAACATATTGTTCACAACATATGTCCAAGTTACGTCACGTTTCAATTGTTAGTATCCTCAATCACTAACGGAAAAAATCAATAGTAGGTATCGAATCAAACAGGGATTCATTTCGTACTGACCTTTAATTATGAAAACGTAATTTAACACTTTTTGAGGTAATTTGACTTTTTTTTCTTACGTGACTAGAATTTGACCAAGGTTTTGAAATGCTCTTCAACACTACGCCCGTAGCTCGTCTCAATAAGCGAGGCTAATACGCTCACACGTATCAATTCTCTCTTGAAAACTTCGGAGAAAATTTTGAGGAAACTTGTACTGTTTCCTAAAGAAAAGTATGCCAAAGTGAGCAAAAAAATTAGTCACAATCCGACTAATAGATTTTGAGAAAGTCGTGTTGATAAACATACATACATTTAAATACATACGTAATTACGTACATACATACATAATTACATGGATACATACATACATACATATATGAAATTTTGGTATATTTATTTGGAAGCCTAACAAAATGAATATATTTGAAAATATTGTACTTTCAATGATACGTGTCAAATTGATAACCTTTTATTTAAAGTCGGCAATAAAGAATAAAATTCTCTATATAACAAGAGTTTAACATATTTTGGACAATCAACAGAAAAAATGGCTTCATTTTTGAATGAACAAGATATTGAAATTGCATATAGAACAGGTGATACGTTGAGAAAGTTAGCAGAAAATAATAAGGACAAAACATCCTAATTCGAGAAATCAGGAGTATATAAACTAAATTGTGGAACTTGTCCTGAGGTACATATTGAAATCGCATCCAGGAACATCATATGTAAGTTATGTAAATGAAAAAACAAGTTCAACGTATTTAAATCGATTTGAAAATTACATCTTCAACGCGGAAAACCTTTTGTTCCGTGAGAAACCTTCTTGCTTATTCCAAGAGCCTCCACGTGTTGTGGATAATCCGCCGACCGCTGATCAGGTGGAATCCTTCTGGAAGGACATCTATGAACACCTGCAGCCACTTAACTTAGACACTCCAGCTGTAGCATAGTTCGAAGCTTTCAGCAGAGAGCTTCGACAGCCTGAGCTCAATGAACTGCGTAACCCGATAACCACGGATGACGTTCGAAGAGCCCTTGTTGGTTTTAAAAACTTTGCTGCTCCAGGTCCAAATGGGCTAAACACTTATTGATAGAAAAACTACCAAGTACCCACCGCCATCTGGCTAGAGTTTTCAACTCATGGCTGGATGGAGAGCAACCGATTCCAGATTGGCTTGTCGCGGGGCGGACCGTTTTCATTCCCAAAAGCCGACATTTGTCGCTTCCTAAGAATTACAGACCGATAAAATGCTCAAATCCGTGTTATAAGTTGTTTACAAGCATCTTATATACACGAATACTCACCACAATTGACCGAGTATTTGAACAGATATATGAGCAGAGAGGGTCGAAGAGAGGGGTTACTAGATATAAAGAGCACCTGGTCATCGATAGATGTGTAACGCAGGAGTCGATACGATATAAGCGTAACCTCTTTGTGGCTTGGATAGATTTCCGCAAGGCATTTGAAACAACATCGCATGAATTCATCTTGCATTTGCTCAGATGCCTTGCGGTGCCCGATAAAATAGTGAGATACTTTGAACAACTGATACCACTCTGGCGGACTCGCTTCACCATAACATCTGGACAAGCCAGAGTCCAAACAGGGTGGGTTACTTTCAGATGGCGTGTATTTCAGGGCGGTTTCCTCAGTCCCCATGTGCATCTCACTATTGCCATTATCCGTTGTGCTCAGAAATAATCGGGAGTATAACTGTGGCACCCCGGAAACCGGAGGCACAAGGTAACCCATTTGTTTTATATGGATGATCTTAAATTTTATGCCTTTTGAGAAAAGGAACTTCATCAATCATTGAGGGTGGTGGAAGAGTACACGCATGCTATCGATATGAAATTCGGGATAGACAAATTTGCAATGATCCATCTCGGAAGAGGACGATGCGGGGACTACGGAGATGATGTGCAGCTCGTAGATAGAGGCATCCTACACCATCTGGATGCCTGAGACATGTATACTTACCTCGTGGTGGACCAACGCCACTCACAAGAGGTAACAGCATTGAAGAACCCTCTCCGCGCAAGTATCAGCACAAACTCCGACAGATCTGGTCATCAGAACTGTCGAGGAAGAACAAAGATGCTGCAAAGAATATGCTTGCCGTTCCAATCTTACTCTACTCATTTGGTGTAGTGAAATGGACTCGGAAGGAGCTATATCAACTCGAAGTAAAGACCCGGAAAATGATGCATCTCCATAGTAGTTTGTATCCCAAATTGTCCGTTCCACGGTTGTACTTCCCTCGAAAACAGGGAGGTTGAGGACTTTTGAGTTTGGAGTGTCTACATGACAGAATGGTACTGAATGTAGCCTATAAAATCGTCAGGAGTTCGGATCCCCTTCTCTGCATGGTCCGCAATCATGACAGAGCGCGAATTGGAGCATTTCTCTTTAGAGCAGCTATCCGACCAGCTGATGAACTCGGTTTAGTTTTTGACACTGAACGAGGTGATCACAACTCTGTCACCGAGTTGGATCCCGTTCAGCAAAAGGCTCATATAAAATCCGCATAAATCACTTCACTTCTGCGGCAACACAAGGATAAACCGATGCATGGGGTCTTCGTCAATAACATTTAAGACCTCAGCTTAACAAAGCGCCGGACTTTCACTTTCCTCAGGTCGAGTGGGCTGAAGTCGGAAACGGAGGGGTTCATCATGGCATGCCACCTTAGTCTACTGCAGTCGCGTGATGGGTATAGAGGTTTCTGACACATGTGCACGGCCTGCTGCGAGGCGTCCGAAACCCTTATGCACTTGCTGTCAGCATGTCCAGCATATGCGGTTTCGGTCTGTATCCATCGACATAATGCGGCCCTACGAGTGCTACATTATCATCTACGACACTTTTACGGTATTAACGAGACACCGGTGTTGCCCTACGCTCCGGGGGATATTTAATCTGTTGTGGGGAACGAGAAGTGCCAAATTTATTGGAACTATGCATGACTATGATCTGCTCCAAATTGAATAAACACTACTTCGCAATAAAGAATCTGATAAGTTGCCTTGATACGGAGGGTATAATTTCTGTATACTCGGTTTACTCGACTATGAGTTATAACATTGTAGCTTATGGTTCAACCACCGATAATACCAAAGGCTTTTTAGCACGAAAAAGTATAATTCGTCTGATGTTCTATTTGCATTATCTTCAAAGAGAAAAAAATTCTAACTTTCACGAGTATTTATTTACACAAACTTCTGATTCACACCTACATTCACAAAAACAGTCTCTTGCAAAATTCAAAATTTCACAACTACCAAACTCGCAAAAAAACGAATTCAGACTAGAACTAGCCACATACAACAACTATAAAAAATTCCCAAAATATGCAGGCTCGAATTTTTACAATTTATTACCTCACGAATCAAAAAACCAGTCGAACCTGTCCAGATTGAAGTCTAAACTGAAATCTTTTGCTCTTGAATGCATTCTATGATTTAAAGGAATTCATGATGTGGTGTCAGAGTCCTACTGACGATTTTAATTCCATTGGATAGTTTTATATAATTATTCTTATATTTTACGGATATAATTAATTTTTGTATTTGATTTTATATTTTATTTTAACAATAAGCAAAATGTAATTATGCTATTTTGACATGTCAATCTAATGTTTAATTGGTGTCTGATCAATAAACTTCTATCTATCTATTCGTTTCCCACCCTCAGGCTCATACAAGCTAATAAGCCTGATGTAGTCCTTCTCGACCACCAGAGTGGAGTTTTTAGCTCCTGACAAGACAAATATTGTCCGAAAAGAGGAGGAAAACCGCATTACATATCGAGATTGTCTCTTCAAACTCCGCAGACTCTATCCAGACCACTCTGTCAAGATGGTGGTTCCGATTATTGGAGTCCTTGATGGAATTATGCTCTCTACTCTCGAATCTTAAAATCATACCGGCTTGCCGCACTGAGGCAGAAATCTTAGCCGGAGATTCTTGGCTCACTGCGCTCCATCAGGGTACATGATTCTTGGACCCAATGATCACTTACCCCACGGTGTGGGGAGTGGTCGTTGGTTGATAATGCTGGCGCGCCCTCCCGAATGTATAGGGGCTTCGGGAGATGAGGCCTGACCAGTGTATACTACGGTAAGAAATAATAATAATGATACGAGTGTGGATCAAGTTTTCGTTGGATTGCCCTGTATAGAAATTAAAGTATAGATTCAACTCTCAACTATAAAAAAGCTACTGTGATAGCAAAACATCGTGATTATTTTGAGAATAAAGTTTGTGAAGATCAAATCGATGGGTGTAGTTTATGGAATTATTAGAACAGAACTGAGCCACCCATGAATGAAAAAATATTTCTGAAAAAAAGTTTCAATATTCCTGCAAAACACAAAATAAATCTTATCGCTGACAAAACCAATTATCCTGATGGAAAATATGTAAGTGCAATTTTTTTAGTGACTGAACATAATTGAATAACTCAAATCGATATCATAAAAAACATTGTGAAATGGAAATTACACGAGTAACAGGTAAACGACTTATTTTCTTACGGAAAATAACAAGAAGCATTTCATTAAACCCAACGTTACATTTGTATTTCACGTGTTCGACGAAATGTGTAACAACAGTTACATGCTTTGAGCAATGATGGGGAAAATGGTTTCCTAATGATCAAATAGTGCTATTGCATTGCGGGAGCCGCCAACGCAGCGATCTACATTTGGAATTACAACGTCTTTTGTGCTCGTTCAGCTCTGAATATGAGGCAGAATAATATCATTCGAACCGTATTTTCTCGTTTATTTCTTTTGCTGCCTATAGGTGCAAGCGATACTGAGATAAAATGAATATTTTGTAAAGTATTTTGGACTTGTATGTGCAGTGTGTCGCACTGAAGACACCTTTGCATTTAATTTGAAGAAATTCACATTTGAATTTTTAGAGGAATATAAGGAGTCTTTGAACAGGGACTTCTGAACTTTGACAATGGGCTCATTTAACAAATTAATAGTTGAATGTGGCGTTCACCGAAACGAAGCGTGGTCAAGCTTGACGTCACATCAGTCGACTCGGCGACAAGGAAATGCTGGCGGATAAGCGAAATACGTGTGCTAAAGCCGTAGAAAGCAAGTTGTGTGTTG
>WOGR01006544.1:0-13011 GCA_015342045.1 Leptinotarsa lineolata
CCCTTGAATACCTTCCAATGCATTCTCAATCTTCTCGCGAAGAATATCTGCTGTCGGGTTCGCAGTATCATAAATTTTATTTTTGAGATATCCCCACAAATAAAAATCCAGCGGATTACAATCAGGCGATCTGGCAGACCATGCTATTGGACCTCTTGTTCCAATCCATGAATCGGGAAAAGTTCGATTTAGATAATCTGTGACTATTCTTGAGTTGTATGGACCACATACGTCTTGTTGGAACCATGGACTATCACGCCGATACCGTATAGAAAGATCATCCATCATTTCTTCTATAATCTCTACATATTTTGCTCCGGTTAAGTTGCCGTCAATAAAATAGGGTCCCACTAATTTATTATTCAACAAACCGCACCATATGTTTAAAGAAAAACGATATGAATTAAGTGAGGAGTTCTCGATCCTATTCCTGGATTCATTGGAATTTGAACCAGAACATTGATGTCATTGATAGGCTCGTTTCGTCTTACATAAAGAACTCTAGGTTCAATGAATGAATTATGTGCAAGTAACGTTGTAGATAAACGTCGAAACATTTTAATATTTGGTGTTGTTCTTTCAGAATATAATTCATCGTACCTTTGTTGTGCTTTGAACGAGTTTCTATCTAATTCTATATACACGTTGTACATATTTCTCTTTTCTTCATTTGTGTATTTTACCATATGGAATAAGTTTAATTGAAATTACAAAGAAAAGTATTTGATAACAAGAAGTTCTTGTGACACAATAATGAACGAAGTGACAAATAATATGACATTTTTTGTTATGTTCTTTTCTATCCACGGCCTACTACTTGAAAATAATACATTCAATAAACCGAGAGTTGTGTATTTGTAAAAATGAGTCTATCAACAATATCAATGTTCTGACCCAAATTCAATTGAATCCAGAAAAAAAAGATCGAGAACTGTGCCCAAGTGAATACAATTTATCAAAAACTGCTGTTAATAATATAGTCAAGAAATGCGAATACAATGATTTCAAATTTGAATACCAAGCCTTGCAAAAATTATATCATAATGATCTTGAAAAAAAGTTCGATTCTGTAATTTGATTCAACGGAACAAATGACAAATCCAACAATAGTCACTCATCGCGAGAAGATTGAGAATGCATTGGAAGGTATTCAAGGAGACTAAATAAGCAAATGTATAAAAGTTTGAGTTTCAGAACCGCAAATTCCATTTTACAAAATGGTGAGCGTTTCCAACAGTTACTTCATTCATTTTCATTTACTTTCGAATAATCATTTGATTTTTCCGCTTTTGAAATATTTAAATAATTATTACTTGTTTCGTGCTCTGATTCTGATCCATTCAAATGGATGAGTTGATTTTCTTATCAAAATGTATTGCATGTTGTTAATTAAACTAAAGGTGAATTGAATACAGATCCGAACCAAAGTAAATTTGGATAAGGGTCAAAATCACCTGAAAATCAACTTTGAATGACATTGTATGATATATCGTCGAATTTGGAGTGAACTATTATTTCGAAAAGTGTCATAAAATATACAGGTCCGTCTTGAAATGAGGTTGAGGGTGGCCCAGAGTGTATGAAACGTTGTATTCGAAATCTGATGACGTCAAATTGAGGAGAAAAACCTATTGAAATAAATATATCTGCAATATTTCTTGATAATTTTTCAAATAACGTGGGAAAACAAGAAAAATCAAAATGTCAGAATTTACTTTCCTTATGATATCTCAATAACCGACCCTGATATTCACGATTTATTTGAACCACTTGACAGTACTTCTATAAATGCAACTTTTTTACCATTTGACCGAACTTTTAACTCTTATGGTTTGAAAGTTACCAATATAATCCCAATAAAAAAGTGGCCACCCTGTATAGTGTTTCAAAAAACTTAAAGTTGAACTTGACAACTATAATGAAGAATGAAAGGGTGATTGATTGGTCTTGAATATTTAAAAATCAAACTTCAAAGTTCGATGATAATGTATTCATACATGTAGCAATATCCACTGAATTTGTTACCTCTCCAATACTAGTTTGTAAATATTTATAAAGCACACGTACAAAATGATTTTTCATGTGTACAAATCTTTGATTTTCACGCACATTCGATTCAGTACACATACGCCATTCCTGAAGATGAAATAATGTCCATCAACAGTCAATTTACAAGAAGAAACTGATTTATTTGAGTCCACACTATTTCATTGCCAAGTATTATGTCCTCACATCATATTATGGTTTTACCTACAATTGATGTAAATAGTCGAAAATCATTTTCAAACTAAAAATGTCCTGCAATATATTGTAAAAGATATGTGGAAATCACTTGGAGTATATCATATGTGAAATATAGGTAAATATTTTAGTGAACACTACTCTGCTACCCCAGAAACATAACTTTTGATAATTTCTTCCACTTGAGAAAAAAAAACATGGTATATTACGGGGTGTTTGAAACTCAGTGGTTTCCTCAATATATTTCCATAGAGAAAAACATATATTTGGTAAGCTGTATACAAAAAGTAATATAGACTGTTACCCCCTAGTTGGCATTGCTAAAATTATTATTATCGATGTATAAACTGTTAGAATGAAAATATATATCTAGAATCTTGTTGTAAGAAATAAATGAAGTGAATAGATTTGTTTTAATTTTTCCTCATTAGTATGAATCGAAAAAAGGGCGCTGAACACCAAATTGAATGAAACTAATGAACAACCCCGTATGACTATTTGTAATTTGATTCTAAACGATGTTCAGTACGGTCGATCTTCTATTTGAGAATATTTTTCTTCTAGAGATTTCTCCTAATTGACATTGGAATTTCACTGTTCAGTAGGGGCGGCTGGGTTTTTGATTAGTTCTTTTTTGCAATGAAAAATTATTTGAAATATGTGAAAGTCAGAAATAAGTATATCCAGATTGGAAAAGATTTGCTTCAGTTTCTTTCTGAACAAGTTTCTGTATTCGAATACAAATACCTTCCACATTTTTTAAAGAAAACACAAGCACCGCAGGAAAATCCTAAGGCACTCTAAGAGCGGTGCCTGTGCGAAAGTAGAGATTCACATTGGAATTGAACTGCTGGATATTGAAACCAATTGGGAAAACATTCTTAGGAAAATTATTCCACGTAAACGCAGTTCTCCAAATAAAAGAGTTTTTGAACAGTGGAGTTCGAGGTGTTCAGTACACGAGACTTCGAATTTTGAAAGTGACAAACATTTCATGGAATGCTCAAAGATTCTCATGAACTGATAGCTGAATTCGATGTAATGATGAAAATCAAATAAACAGTGCGATGACCGTCGGTTAGCCGTGTTTTGAGAAATAATTAAATATCCTGAAAATTGGCAAATATAGCTTTTTCAATATGCTTTATCGAATGAGAATGATAGCGTTCTTCAACACTTTTGGTTATACCCATTGTTACTACATAACACCCTGTATATTCTTACATTTTTGAATACCTGAAACACTGAAATAAGTTCTGAAGGGTCGATTTTTGATATAGGGAATGTTTCATGAAAATGAGTCAAAATTAATTAGGAATATCAAAACTACCCTGAAATACCGGGTGTTCTATTTGGAAAAACTGAATTTAGCCAATTTTTATATCAACAGAACTAGTCATCAAACACTGAACACCTTGTATAACGTTTTGAACATGTTACTTCTACAAGACGATGGAATGAATTATTTTGATGAATCAATACATAATAGCTCATTTATGTATTCTATCAAACTTTTGAATTTTATGGGGAAATCACTCGGTACACTGGGACACACGGTATATCGTGAAGCATCACACATCAATAGATACTTGAACGCAAATTCACATCACCACCCAAAACCAATTCACTCGGTGACCAAAACACTAATTACACGTTCAAGGAGGCTGGCAGATAACGAACACAGACAACAAAAGTTGAACACCTTCGAAAAAACTCTACAAATGAATGACTACTCAAAAAAAATCATGAAAGTGGCTACCAAGATCACACAGAAACAGTAGGAAACCTGAGATACACCAGTCATAACAACAATGTTACCATATATTGAAGAAACTACAGACAAAACCAGCAGAATTCTCCGCCAACATAACATAGCAACATCATTTGTACCAGAACCTACAATGTGGTCCATGCTCCGTAATCCTTCGGATTACCACTAAGTTTCAAGGAGTTTAGGAAGTCCCATGTCAAGACTTACATCGGCCAGACCAACAGGCGAATCACAATGAACACAAAATATCAGTTAACAGAAAAGTCTCGACGTCTTCTCTCTTCCAACATCAACAGGGCACAATATCAATTTCGATAACACAAAAACACTAGCAAGCAATGAGAATTTCTACTCCCAAACAAATTGAAAAAGGATCTACTAGTCTGAACAAGAAGTATGACGCGCAAAGATTATCACTAGCCAACAAATGGGAAAAAAAATTGCGACTAATATTATAATGGCTATACATGAGAGTTTGAAGCATCCCGCGAAGTCAATATCAAAAGTTCTCCATTACGTATAGAATTTGAGTCATAGTTATTTTCATTTTATACAAGTTACTTCTGAAGTGTTTATTTTGAACCATAACATTTGGTTTTTCAACCAAGGTTTGAAAGAAGAAGTGCTCCTGTGATTTATTCAATTGAAGACCAATAACATAAACCACGTTGCATCTGAAGGAAGTAGACATGGAAAAATCGAATGGATAAAAATAGAAAAGAAAATGCGGTACAGCGAAAGGGACGTAGCCAACATATATCTCGAAGTGATACATACACAACTGATCTGCAAACTCCACTACATTGGATTTCAAATCCTGGACTCAGACATTCGTGAACAAGTTAATAGTATTATTCATAAATAGTTTTCAATGCAAAGGAAGAAATTGGATGTTTTAATTTGGAACAGACCACCGAGGAAAAAGAAGACCAATGACAGTGGAATATTTTCACAGCATAAGTTCTTTGATAAATTTATCAACTTTACGAACACCAGATTTACAGAACAGGAAACGTGTCTATTGGAAAAAGGTCTCAACTACAATATTAAACCCAACATAAATTCGACAAATTTAGAAGTTTTGGGAATCGATACAGATATTGCATTCCCAATAAATATATTGTGCGGGAATTTTAAAATCTGAAAAGATGCATGAAGGTAGGTTCAATCGGGAATTGAAACTAGTCAAGTCTATAAAAGGGAAGTCGGCAGCAAATATCATTGTTTTCGCGTGAGCTGATAAAGGCAAAACGGTCATAGCCATGAAGAAAAAAGATTACGTAGAGAAGACTATAGATTTTCTGATTGCTGGCATTTATGTTAGTCTCAGAAACGACACCACCTATTTATATCAGAAGGAAGTCGAAGAAATTTTGAAGAAAAATTGTCATTGTGTCATGGATGAAACAGAAAAATATAGATCGTTAGTCATGAGCCCACAACCACCAAAACTCTAGATTACTACCCGATTAGACCGATAGTTTTTTTTGTAACAGATCCTTCAGTTAAAATATCCGAAAAACTCATCGGAATTATTCAGAACCACACCAATTACGAATCAAAATTCAGTTTGAAGAATTCATACCATTTAACCAATGAAATTCAAGATATTACACTCCCGGATGATGCCAAATTGATCTTATTCGATGTAAGGAATCTGTTTTCCAGTATTCCTCCGAATGATACGATCACTCTTATACAAAATCTATTGGACGAATAGTCTATCAATTCTGTAGTGGAACAGGTTTGTTTGTCACAGAATTACTTCCAATTCGAAGGAACTTTTCACTCATCCAACAAAGGTCTCATAATGGGAAACCCACTTATTCCCATTCTGGCAGAAATTTTCATGGACGAACTGGAGAGAAAAATACACAGTAACTCACTGGTTAGAGGTTTCTTGTATTGGTATAGATATGTAGATGATATCTTTGTATGTTTCACAGGAACGGACAATTGAAGTTCTTGAATTTCATCAACTCTCTCCACCCTTCCATCACATCCACCATGGAGATGGAAAAAGATAACTCTATAAATTTTTTGAAGTTGACAATAACGAAAGTTAACAATAAACACGACCTTTCAATTCATCGTAAACCAGCACATACAGATATCATCATTCAAAATTCGTCCACCCACCCATATCAGCACAAAGTAGCAGCCTTAAATAGTATGATCCACAGACTGTCAGATGCGAATTTCAATAAAGAACGAAACATTATAAAACAAATTGCTGTCAACAATGAATATGATAGCAGTCTAATACATTCCCTATTATCCAAACAGTTATACAGCCAAGCTTTGGCGGAAGTTTACCCAATTCGGAGAGAGAAGGATGAAAGTTATAAAACCCTGACCTACTTAGGACAACCCACTACGAATATTTGAAATTTTCTACACAACAGAGGTGTAAATTTTGCTTTCAAGACCAACATCAAACTTAGGCACGCAAATTAAGAACAACAATGATAGAAGTTCAGTTTCGGAAAAATCGGGAGTGTGAAAATTATCATGTGGGTCATGTCCGATGTTTTATATAGGTCAAACTGAAAGAACGTTCAAAACACGCATTAAGGAACACAAAAATAGTTTCCAGAATGGAAAAATGAACTCCACATATGCCACTCATTTAATCACAGAAGGACATGAATTGAAGCCCCTCCATTTCCAGAAGAAAGGTTCAAAACTCAACCTGTTTGAGAGTTTAGAAATAAAGAAATTCAAGGATTCGAAATATCTCATGAACGATCAAACAGACTTGAATAATTCACTGTTGTTGAATCTGTTCATTTCCAGGTAGATTTTCTCAGATATATTGTTTCAAGTATATTGTCTCAGGTAGATTTAGGTAGAAAATAGGAATATGTTAAGGTATAAAATAGTCTGTAATTTAGAAGTTACTTAGTTTTTCAAACGCTTGATGAAGCTTTTGTATAGCGAAACACGTGTCGCGGTTTTTGTAAAACCCTTTTTACAAAACCGCGACACGTGTACTATTGTAATGATGAGTTAAAAAATTTTCACATATTATAGGGAAAAATAAAATCAAAACAAGGAAAAAAACTATATATTTTGAGGATAACAGACTTTATTTATAATACACATGAAAGACCATTCAAATGAAGTCTTTTGTTGAGAACATTATTGCATATATTGACTTTCGTTTATTTCATCGTTTTCCCTCATGAGGAACCAACGATTATCCCTCATCATTGCTGCATCCCATCTGCCTTGGTGACGTTGCTCCATTGTCAGTATGTCTTGGTGGAATCTTTCCCACTGACAGCACCCAAATTTTCTGAAAAAAAATTCGAATGGAAGTGCAAGAAATGGTTTTTGGGAGACATACGACATCCCATTCTACAGTAGTTTTCAAGTAATTCTTCTACAAGTGTTTCGTAATTTTCTACTTTATTGTTCCCTAAAAACTCCGAAACAATTCTTTTGAAAGAACTCCACGCAGCTAATCCAACATTACTTAATTTGTGGTCTAACCTTCAATGGAAGTAGATTAGTATCACACATAGTGATTCACACTAACGTTTTTTCTTTTCCAAAAAGGATCTTATGTACTTATGTTGACATGTCTCCCTTTTACAATATTGTTGTATTATCTGCGAAGTAAGTGAAACTATCAGAAATATTAATCATAGTGATATCATTACATACAATGAAAACAGAATAGGACCTAACATCAAACTTTGGGACACACCATGTTGTAAATTGACGTCACATCTATTCCGATGGAATTTTCAAGTAGTATTTTACGGTTAACGCCTTAAATGTTTGAATGATGATTTGAAAAATTACTGCGGCCACATCATTAGCTCGATTTGTGATTGAATTCCTTATAGTAAAAAGGAAATTGCATCGCCAAACTTATTATTGCTCAAAATGCCGCACCGTACCATGATATAAAAGTTGGAGTTTCGAATATATGTAGGAGAGAATGCAAATCAAATCAAAACGAAAGTTTATGTATAAAATTATAAATTTTATTCCAGGTATCAAAAATTACATTAAATGGTAATACTGCGGATAGCTCTAATAAATAAATAAATCTACTTATTTACAAAATGTATGTGGTCGCTTCTTCTAAAATTTTTAGTACGAATAACCTCCGTTGCTGGCGTAACCTTGACCACCTCCATTTCCACCGGAACTGTAGCCACCGCCGAAACCTCCACCACCTCCACCACCATTTCCGAAACCGTTGCCTCCAGAACTATAACCTCCTCCAGAACTGTAACCTCCTCCAGAACTGTAACCTCCTCCAGAACTATAGCCACTACCTCCGCCAGATGATGGGGCACCATAAGAAGAACTTGGAGGTCCTACTGGAGGAGCACCGTACGATGAACTTGGAGGTCTAGAAGGAGGAGCGCCGTATGAGGAACTTGGAGGGCCAGCTGGAGGGGCACCGTAAGAAGAACTCGAACGACCAGCGGGAGGAGCACCGTATGACGAACTTGGAGGACCAGAGGGGGGAGCGCCGTATGACGAACTTGGAGGACCAGCTGGAGGAGCACCGTAGGATGAACTCGGTGGGCCAGAGGGTGGAGCTCCGTATGACGAGCTTGGTGGACCAGCAGGAGGAGCACCGTAGGATGATGATGGACCAGATGAGAAGCCTCCATTGCCTCTACCGTTGCCATTTGAGGAAAGGAAGGGTCCTACTGGGGTTCCATAGCTTGTTGAAGGTGGTAGGTAGCTTCCCGATGGTCTTCCTCCGCCATTTTTGCCTAAAAGAAGAAAATTTGAATTTGTTATTTGATCAGTGTGAGAAAATGTTCACTCGGTTTGTAGAATATCATTGAGTGGAAGCAACAAATAATCTGAAATGCAAGTATCATTTTTGTTCAACTCGTGAAAATACAATGATATATACAAAATAATACTTGTAGTAATGAGAGAGATTCGGTTACATTTTGAGGTGCGCCATGTCGTATCAGAATAAACAAATACATGCCCTGGTGACACTTGAGAATATGACATACAAATTACAATTACTGTTTATTTGCCAAACTATACGTCAGTCACATAGTGGAATGGAAAGTTTCATTTTCAAATTTACATGATTTATTAACATATCAAATTATGACTATATAAGATTATGAAATTCGAATAATACTCCACCTTCTTCATCAATAGTTTTTTCGAATGAAAAAAATTTGTGGAAGAACATAAGTATGATCATCAAGTCCATTACCTCTGCCGTTTCCATTTCCTCTGCCATTACCTCGTCCATTACCGTTTGGAGCACCGTAGGAGGGCGATGGAGGAGCCCCATAGCTAGAAGAAGGAATCGATGGAGGGGCACCATATGATGAGGATGGTATGGATGGAGGAGCACCGTATAATGAAGATGGGGGAGCTCCGTAAGATGAAGAAGGTGCTGCTGGAGGAGCCCCGTAGCTGCTTGAGATGCCTCCACTACCTCCATTCTTTCCGCCGCCGAATCCACCTCCAAATCCACCCCCAGATCCTCCACCAAATCCACCGCCACTTCCTCCACCTGGATATTGAAATACTGAATTTTTGAATTGGATTTTGTATATAAAAATTAGAAGTTGCGTTTGAAGGAAATGGACATGGTACGTTTGATGGAAACCCATTGAATACGACCTCTAAAACTTATTCGCCTCTCTTGGTATCAGAAAGAAATATTGGTTTTTCTTATGTCAATATTGATCATTTGGTTTCAAATATAATTTTTACAACAGTTCTCGATTTACAGAAAATTACCTTGATGCTGAAGTTTCAATTGCAACAAACATCAAGTATATTCAAACATTTCTGGATTCGACAGCTCAATTTATTCTCGAGTATTGGGAAAATGCTGCAAAGACCTTCTGTGTGGAAAAAAGTGCTGTGATTATTTACATATTTTTGTTTTGGTCTCATGAATCTGCATTTGCTGATTTGCCCAATTAACTGACAGATTTCATGAAATAACAGTTTATTTATTTCCCCTATGAACACACGAAGTAAAGTTATTGCAAAACCGTGATTTATACTTGCAGATGAGTGAGTTCTCATTTGAAAAAAGTAGAAGAAATGATTTCATATCCACATCGATTATATGAGCAAATCAAATGGTTTCCAGTGATCGCAACCACATAGAGTCAATATTTTTTCAGATAAAAAGTTCTGCTTGATATTTCCTACAGATCAAATAGTCATATGTGAACTGAACTATTGAATTCGAAAGTGTATACACTGGGTGTTCCATTTTGAATTCCAAATTCGATATAATTTCCTGAAAAAATTAAATTCAGTTCATTCACTATCAAATAAATTAAATGTAAACCAACTATGTCTTCCGAAGAAAGAGTCTAGGGTTTTATAGATTATAGATCATTTAAAAAATTAAAATTACAAAATTAATGAACATAGCGTAAACAGAAGTAATCCAGGAGGTTATGCTTCTGGGCCGTTACTTCCAAATTGGGTGAACTCTCACATCGAGAAGAAAATCAGGCAACTCTCTTCGATTTTGAAGTGCATCTGAGAGAAAAATCTAATTTTTCCTATTGTCAGAGTTCACATAATTTGAAAATGAGGCTGGTAACTCACAGCACCACTTTGACAATGAAGTTTTTCCTGATTAACTAATCCTTCTGTTATGAAAAAGAAACACGAAGGCATGGAAATGAAAAAATCATTTCCTTCAAAACCCTCAAAGAATCACACGTGATTCCACAGATTATAGACTCTCTATATATATTATTTTAAGGATAATATTTCCTTTCACTTTCAGTAGTATTATATTACAAAAACGTATGTAAATACTGAACTTATGATTCCATAGACTTATATATTCGATAATATATGGTAGTTTGATAATTTCATAAGATAATCATTATGTACTTGGAAAGTGATGTATTGTACACAATTTTTTTAAAATACGTTACTATTACTATATCTTTCCGTTATTCCGTAATTGAAATAATTTTGTGATGATAGCAACTTGCTTGATGAAACTTGAATAATTTTTGTGGTTGATTGTAATTCGGTCAGATTTATACTGTGTCAGAGGATGCAGTCTCAAATGATATACACAACATACATGATGTACTTACCGAAACCACTTCCGCTAGTAGGTGCTCCATAGGAAGATGACGGAGGCGCTCCATAACTGGAAGATGGAGGTGCTCCATAGCTAGAAGAAGGAATTGAAGGAGGGGCTCCGTAACTTGAAGATGGTGGTCCTGCAGGAGGTGCTCCATAAGAGCTGGACAGTCCACCTCCGAATCCACCACCTCCGAATCCACCACCACCTCCGAATCCACCACCCCCTCCGAATCCACCACCACCTCCTCCTCCGAATCCACCGCCTCCTCCACCTCCTCCCCCACTTTTGTATCCTCCAAATCCTCCGTTACCACCAGTAGGTGGGAGGTAACTGTTGGATATCGGTGCTGAAAATTTGAATTTCATTAGCCTTAGTGTCGAAGAAAGATATTTGAAATTAGAAATTTTGGAATGTTTGGAAATAAAGTGATTTACAGAATCTGACAATTTACACAATGACGGAATAGAATTGGGTGATTTTCCTATGTTGAATTTGTTTCCATTGTAATGTTTGAATTCTCCTTGCTTTATATCATCATAGAAAATGAATGTACTACATTATACAGGATGAGATATATGTCCAAGTTAGGCTGTGAAAAGCATTCGATAGTGTGGATGTATTCTATACCTACATGAGTGACTTGAATATTTATTAATATATATGATTCATCTTTTGGGAAACTTTGGATGATTTGAAATATTTCGATATGATAATGGTAAAAAATAAATATGATATCTAAATATGTCGACATGAATTTCTGATCGAAAATGCCATTCACTGTCATTTGAGTTCTATAAAATATTTCTTCTGGAAAAACTTAAACAATCCTCTAGCTCATTTTGACATTCAAAAATATTGGATCATTACTCATTATAATCATTTTCGTGGATATTCTGGAGACCTCATAGTCAGTAGTGAATCAGAACTACAAAGTTATATACAATTTTTCTTTCGGAAAAACAGAGAATATTCCTGTAATCTCTCTTCTCAGAGACATTGGCAGTAGAGCAGTACAGTTGATATGCACTATGATAAACTGCAACAGCGTTTATAGTCGTGATCCCAGCTAGAAAATATAACACAATTATTAGTGTGCATTCAACAGGACAAAACCCATCTGAGTTTTCACAAGTCAAAACAAAACGAATTTTCTAGAGATCATATCAAGATTTCACAACTGTATATTTCATCGTTTTTGTCAATTTTGATAATATCGTAGAAAAAAGACTTCTTTGCGGTGTTCTTATTTTTCCCAAGTCTATAAAAAACACTGCATCCTCACGGGTTTATTACGTTTCAATTCCTAAATATTGTTGTCGCTTTGATGCATTTCCTGCGTGCAAGGTCCGCGAAATATTTTCCTATTTCATTCAGGTATCTTCTAAATGAATACGATAGGTTGCTTTTTATGTTTCGGCATTTGGCAACCCTAGTGTTGCAATCTGGCAACTGATAGCTCTATCGTAAAGTTGGATATTTTTAAGGTTATACGTACTCAGAACATTTTGATATACCAGCGCTATTTTTGTTGTTTACAGTAACATAAAAGATTCATCTCGGCCCAAAAATGGAAACAAATCGTGAACATTTTCGTGCGATTATTTTTTACAACTTTCGACGTGAATCAACTCAACAACAGTGCATGGATGAACTCAATTCAATTTTTGGCAATGGAGTTCCATCAAGAACTAATGTTTATCGATGGTATGGTGAATTCAATCGTGGTCGTAGTTCACCCCAAGACGAATTTCGTGAAAGTCGTCCAAATTCAGTTGTTGTTCCGAAAATCATTGATGCTGTGCGCGAACTGATATTGCAAGATCGTCATGTGACCTATCGTGAGATTGAGACAACCTTAGGCATCAGTGGGACCATCATACATTCAATATTGCGTAAACGTTTGACTGTCAAAAAAATTTGTTCG
>WOGR01006545.1:0-13010 GCA_015342045.1 Leptinotarsa lineolata
TGGGTTCCGAATTCTTTGAAATTATGTGGAAAAAAACTTGAGGACTGCAATGTTGACTATCATAAGAACATGGAAGCTAATATTTTCGAGGAATGTTTTGAAAACACATTGATCCCAAATGTGGATACGAATAGTGTAATAGTTCTTGACAACGCTTCCTATCATTCGCGACAGCTCATTAAAGTACCGAATAAAATTCGAGAAAAGATGAAATACTAAGTTTTTCAATGGATAACAATTTATATATCGAAGATTACTATACCAAAAACCAATTACTTGAAGTTTTACAGACAAAAACATTTGAAAAAGTGTATGCCCTGGAGAATATTGCTGAAAAGTATGGACACACCATACTGAGACTTCCCCCTATTTTTGTGTTTTCAATCCTAGAAAAGGATTAAAAAAGTAATTTTAGTTGAAAAAGACTATATGGAGATTTGACACTTCTATATTAATGGTGGAAATAAATTCATTATTGATTTAAATGACGACAGTGATAGTGAAACAGAGAATATGGAAGAGGAATTATCAGAAGCACCTTTATGGCTATTCAAAGATCTCATTAAATGTTTTTTGATTTATGAATTATCAAAGGCATCTAAAAACCTGGTATCACGTACCAATCTCTTATACAGTTGTTTATTCAGTAAAAGTATTTTATAATCAGCAAGTCACACTAATTCGTCATTTATATTATTTGTACAAATTTTCGGTATCTACGCCTGGGGCGAATATTTGCTGCTGCTTTCAAGTATATTAAGAATGTTTTTTTGTGCGTTTTTTGAAGTGAATGAAATATTCTCAGCAGATGAATGAGATTTGAATGTTTCTGGATAAAAATTTATCGTCGTTCCACATTGACATAACCACTTATTATTTTAAGGTTTAGTGTTTATATATGAAACTGTTACTTTGAACAATCAAATGTATGCCAATAATTATCGATTGTACGGATTATTCCGTTCCTGGGGGCCCCTGAATCTTCAGAAGATATCGGTAAGTTTGAAGGTATTCATTTCACTCTCACAAACAAGTTCACGATTTAAATATACAGTCCACTGTTCTATCAACAAAATCTTTTGAAGTGGTGGTTGCAAATACGCAACAATATTTGGTCCTTCGAGCCGGATTATCAGTGTTTAGTTTTTCCTTCTCCGAAAAAGGTAGCAAATATTTCGAACCTTCGAAAGTTCTTATTATATTTGGGAAGTAAATAATCTTTCAAACTTTTGTTCAGTGTTTGGTTAAAGTCAAGTACCATTTTCAAACTTGCTTCTTTATTTGCTATGACAACAAAGTGAAAAAACTCAAAATTCAGCTCCGAATGCGAAACTCAATAAAAATAAACGACTGTTTTTCAAATGAGGTACCAAAAAATAGATGATATAAAGTTTTAATTCAATATACAACATAGTTCTCTAGTTAGTTCAAATATTTTTGAGGACGGTGACCTTCAGGCAGAAATGCAAATTGAAAGAGATTTTTCTAAAAATTTTTTCAACATGAAAACAATTTTTCATGATTTTTTTTAAAAGATCAAATGCCTACAACTTCAAATTATTCTTTACCCCAGAGTGTTAGTCCGCATCTATTAAATTGCCAAAAGTTGATTTGATCAAGTTTAGTGGTGATAGAAAATCGCTCACAACATATATTGATGTGTTCAATTCGTTACTTCATAACAATGCTATATTATCAGCAATTGAAAAATTCGAATATTTGTGTAGTTATTTAGAAAGTCTTCCGCTAAATATTGGGAAATGTATGCCCATGACAAATGCAAATTATGATATTACTTATAATACTCTGCCTAAACGATATAAGAATAACCGCTCATGGTCTCAGTAGCATTCGATTGCTAAAGAATCTGCACCAAAAGTGAATTCTGACAACCCTCATGCGTTGCATAATTTAGTAGATATTTTCTAAGAAAATTTAGACGCTCTAGCAACTCTTCAATATCCAAGATTCTTGGGATTTCATCCTTGCAAATTTTATTTTGAAAAAAATCGATACCACCGCTCTTAATCAATTTGAATTGCACCATAAATCAGACACAATGCCAAAATAATAAGACATTTTTGAATTAATGGAGAAATGTTGCGTTTTATAACAATCCTCTTAGCTAATTTCGTGAATCCCCGACTTTTCTTTTTCCGTCATCTTATCTTTCAGGCTGTCCAACACTGGTTGAAGCAGTTTTGAAAGCCACCTTCATATACATTTTTTTGAAAATTTGGACTGGAATTTGAAAAAATATATATCTTGAGTCTTTGTCTTTTTGAACAGTCGAGAATTTACAAAGACTTTAATTTTTCGTTTCCCACTTAACTTATCTACCATGTTTGAAAGATACCCGTTATTTCCAGCTATTTCCCTGATACACGAAAATGAACTCACATCATTTTTTATTGTGGATAATGGTGGGAGCTGTCAAGTATATATTGAATACGTATTTCTATATCCATCAAATTCTAAAACCTTATCAGCTTCTCTCATAACTGGAACATCCAGGAATGGTAGCTCTATGTTCTTTTCAATTCAATATGTGAACTTTATATTAAGAGATTTGTTGTTGAGACAAGAAACAAAATCTTGTACCTTACTCATATTCGTGTCAAAAATACCAAATACATCTTCCATGTATCAAAACCAAAGACAAAATGATTTAATAGCATGGGATTTGCGAAAGAAGCTGTGAGGATTGTGATAAAAATTATGTTGGTCAAACTAAGGGTATTATAATAGCTCGCCACAAGAAACATATTTGAAATATGTAGTTTTATAGACCACACTGCCAGACATACTGTTCAAGTAAATAAATGGCCTCATTGAAGCACTGTTGGATTAGAAAGTACGTTTCAACCAACTTTCAACAAATAGGAATTGGTTCAAGATTTTGAGCAATATATTTTTGCTAGGTGAAATTTCAGAGACCAGCTTGATAATTGATTTCTATATCATTTTTGAATATGAACAAGAGATTATAAATAACAAATAAGTGTTCTAACAGGTACAGCTATTCAGATTCACAAACCAAATATTTTAATTTTTTATACATACATGCAATCCAAATCTGTTAAGATCTTCAACTGCTCTTGGAGGAAAATAATCAAGCCAATATAAAGCATCAGCAAAATTTGGTATTTCATTATCTTTCAGTCCTAAGCTTTGCATAATGTGCCATTGATATATAGCGCCACCACTTTTTGCAGCAACTTTACTCTACAATAAAAATGAGCATATGATTTTTTTTAGATATCCAACAATTTAAAGTTTTCATGACACATGTCTATTACAGTTATTTCACCTTTTTTGATTTGCTTTTATCCTTAGGTATTCTATCGTCTTCCTCAACTTCAACTTCTTCTTTTTCTGGAAATTGTGGGGGAGAACCATATAATTCAATCTCTCGCTTTAATTTATCAGCACATGCTTTGATTGGCATTCCAGTGCAATGAAATCCAAAAGGAAATAGTACCTACAATTTAACAATAAATGAAAGAATTGAATAGTGTAACTATAAAAAATTGGTTTCTCATCTGATTCAGAGGTATTCATCTGACTTTTAAAGAATAGAATGAGTTTATAGCTGTCAGTCTTTAATGTACCAAGGCCCTGATGTGCCTTTGTGATATCAAATAATGTCTTGATGGTTTGTTTCTGAAGATTAGTTTCTGGTTCACAGTTTGTTTGTTGCATATGTGGAAGACAGTTTTGAAATGAAAAAAATTAAATATATGTTTGTCCCTTTTGAACTCACCTCTTTTCCTCGGAGTCTCTGATACCTAGATGCGAATTCACATTTTGACAAACTAAAGGTATGTCCCAAATGCAATCGGCCATTCATATAAGGGTAAGGAAAATTGCAGAAAAATTTTTCAGCTGGACCTTTTGTGGAATCAGGAGCATCGATTTCGTATATCTTTTCACTTTTCCATCGTTCTTGGACATCTTTCTCAATTTTAAGCAAGTATTCAAGTTTGAATGTACCTTTTCTTTCAATACTAACCTAAAAAATTTTCATTATATAGTACTTTGATAATCACATATGAAGAAATACCAACCATTATTTATAATTTGAGGGGTGTTTTATGATTTACTAAATAATAAAAATCTTATTCAAAATTTTTGGAAAAAATTTAAAACTAATAAAAACAGTCAACATATGCGCCAACAGCGCACAGAAAATGATACTTTTGACAGTTTTGACAACTATTTGTCTCTCTTTGTTTTATTGGTCGTTGCTTCCGGGCAGGCGCATTTGGCCAGTTCATCTATTGCATCTATTGCAACTATTAGCAGATGACACATTAATTTAGGTAACAGGAAATTCGGTGGATGAAATTATTAATTATTCACAAAGAGATCAAATTTATGGAAAACAACCTTGAGATAGTTTATTTTCAAATGTTCAATACGATAGAATAACAGAATATAGAAATAAAAATCCACTGAAACCAATAAACAATCGTAAAAAACTTGACCAAGAAATTCCGTACGAACCCAGACTGTCGGATAGGGGGCGTTATTTAGGTCAGATCTTATTGCTGCGCCAAATAAGGAACTCGCCTTCCATGGGGCTTCAGCCGTACTCTTTCTGCACGGTCTTGATCGAGGAATCGTCGTACCTCAACCAACAGTTGTAGCCGACGTAGAAGGCATCGGTTACGTAGTGTTCCATGTTGGCCTCTTTGCCGTTGTTGTACACGACGACAAATAGCCTGTGGCGTTTACTGCTTCTTTTCTGGAGACCTAGCCATTAGTTTTCTACGAAACCATCCCATCTAATCTCTTTTTGGAGACGAATACCTCAAGCGCTTCCCTGACAGTCTCAAGTTTCCCAAAGTTGAGAGGCAACGTGAGGAAAAGATGGATTTTCTCAGTAATGTGATCTCCAGTACAATATAAGCTCAACTTTAGTTGCCCCTCAAAGATGTGTCTTACCATTGAACTGGCAAAGTGAGTCCATCTGTTTACATAATTTTTTTATCCTATAACCTCCCACTCGTCACTTGAATAATTGCGCGTAGCAGAGTCAACAGGAGCTTTTCCATCTTCAGTGTAACATTTAAACAAATCCTTTAACTTCAATATTTCATCATTAAGACGTTTCAAAAAAAACCTAAAAAATATTCCGCATCTTGCTGTTTACCCTCGATCCATTCTGTCCGCATGCTATGCAACATTTTGTTGATCCACTGCTTGGTCGTTCTTGAAATTTTTATTCACTCTCATGTCTTTCGTCCTAATGTTGGAAGGTGAGTAGTCGAACTGCCTCACAAAACGACAAATTCCAACTATAACTTGGGTGGACTTCCTTCTCTCGTTCGAAGAGATGTTTTTGCTCCGGCTGTTCAGCAAGTTATAAAAAGGTGCACATGCGATCAGGGATAGCAAAATTAACGAATCGGGGAAAATGGAAGTGCGGTGGCAAACTAATCCAAATTGGAGATGTAGTTGTCATACATACGTATTTTTATTTGACATTCAATTATTTGTGTTTTTTATATCTGTATTCTAACAAAGCTTAGAAGGGCAACAAAAGTTTCTCAAGTTATGTTTCCACAATTCATACTCATAACTGTAAATTCACGGTTATAACTACTTTGAATTCATAGTTACAACTGTAAATTGAAAATGTCTCACCTGTAAATGGCAGTTCACGCTTTGAATTTACAGTTATGAGTGTTAATTCGCAATCGCAACTGTAAATTATGAAAATTTAGAAGGCCACGAAAATAAATAATATTATTTTTCCACAATTCACAGTTATAACATCTACAGTTTCCACTCGGCAGATGTCAGTCAATCTGTTTCAAAATCTGTTTAAAATCTGTTTTTCCGTTAATCAGATGTCGCCCCCATACGAACGACAACTCTCAGGAGTTGAGAAACTTGTGCGCGCTAAGGACTAACGAGGTCTTACCTTTTAACGTGTGATTCCTAACAGGGTTGCAGAATCATCCCAACTTCAACTAGATAAATTCTCTCGAGGAAAATATCTGGTCGAGATCGGAATCGAACTCACGACCTTCCGATCGTGAGTCGGGCTCACTACCACCGCGCCAATTCCAAGTCAATGAAAATTAATATAGCCAATGCTATGTTCAACTAATTAATTTCAATACGGGGTTATCAAGTTCAACTTGTATTACTTAAATTTAACTTTGGCTGGGTTAGGTTACAAGATAGTTTTTGTTTCATTACCAATTATATACTAAATAAATCTGCAATAAATGCAACGTAAAAACTGTACATGCGAGAAATTTACTGTCTCCTGGACGCTGACCATAATTTGAATTTACAGTTATAACTGTGGATTTACAATTGTAATTGTGAATTTGTCTATTTACTTTCGTTACTATGTAAGTGTCAAAAATATCATTTTCATGTCGACGGCATCGATTACTTTGGTCATTAGCCTCGTGTTCAGAGTAAGAAATATTATTAACTCCCAAACCATCCAGAGAACATCATCAGCCAGGTAAAGTTGTAGAATCATACCAATTTCAGCTAGATCGAGAAAAATATTTACGCTTCCGTAGTATTGGGTTAAACGGACTTTCAATAAATTAAAAAAAAAATTCTACTACGAATAATCATGCAAATTTTTTGGAACTTGGCCAAATGGTATAAATACTTTTTGGCTTCTCACAGAAAATAATAACGGAATATTTAATATCATTATGCATTTCAATAACAGTTCATTCTATTCTAACGTAAATGATTAACAATTTTATTTTCGTTTGGGGAATTCCAAATCCCCTTGCTTAAAATGTACTTGGTACCTGGATATGTTATGTATTATAATACAAAAATCTATGTTTGATCATCCATCAATTTAATTCATCTTCTCTTTTCTTATTGTGGTCAAAGAGCAAAAATGCATTAGTCGACTGCGCCTGGACAGGAAGCAACAACCATCCAACAAGAGAGAGACAGGAAAAATACATTATGTAGTAGTGTCACAGAACACCCTAACTTAGGGTGTTGTAGAAGTAAAGAACAGTTTGATTTTGGTGTTTCGTTGTTGATTTTCTCTGTTAACGAATTAATGTTGGGCTGAACAGTATCTCACTTTTCATATTGAGATAAAGAAGAACGATTTTTAGCACCAATTTTCCGAGACCTTACACGGACTTGACCAGTTTCATCTGGCGCCACGTGGCTTCTATTGTCCACACAGGAAATACGCTGAAGAGATGAAAGTCTGCACCACGTCTCCACGCGACGCCCATTATTCTATGTGAATCGGCTTTCATTGTAACTTTCTTGCAAAAAACTATGCACGTTCTATGAAATCGAACTTATTGTGAATACAATTAAATGTCAGTGAAAACATTTTCAACCACTCATTGTTTCTTCAGGAAACTGCATACCATGTTTGGTAGGTATACCTCGATGAACGATAAAATGTAAATATATCAAAGTTGAAGCTGTAGGAGTATATGAAAGAAGCGAAGATATTGAGAGATATCTAAAAAATAGACACTACTCATTCTTTGATAATTGTAATGTTTTTCTTCATCATAGTCCTATTTCTGCAATAAACTGAAAATATCTGACATTGTTTTTTTTTTCGAGGTATATATTTTCTCGCAGTAGTCCTTTTCACCTCTTTTCAATATGAGAAGGTATTTACTGGTTTTCAAACAGTAATTTATACTTTCTATAAAATAACTTCTATAGAGAAACCATACTCCCACACCTCCAGAAATACTTGTAAAAATACTAAAATCTTCTATATCTTTGTGTTCCGTGAGTTCTTTATCATATGAAAAACACATTTTAAACTTTTTCCGACACCTTCGGAATAGAGGTGGAGAACTATCGATAGTTGCCGCCATCGATAGTTAGATTCAGGACTATCGATAATTATCGATAGTTTCCACATAATAAAAGAATAAACTCTATTATAGGTTTTATTAGAAATGTTTGCAAACATTAATTCTTGAACGCCTGTCTGAAATTATATATCCTGAACAACTAAAAATTCTTTCTGATTCTGCAGAAGATGAGGGTATACACAAATAATTATTTCCAAGTTCATGGTAGTTCCCTTAATCCACCTAGAACCTAGATGATTCCCTTAGTCCCTAGTGAGATTTGTATTTGAAATTCATACTTTGCAAGATAAACAGTGAAAACAAACAGAACCCTGTAATTAAATCTTATTAATTATATTACTATTGCTAGATGTCACTTGAGAGTACCCGTTTGATTGAATTTTTTACATATTTGGGTAATACTCCGAGTAATAACAAGTATTTTATAGCTCTGAGGGGTAATAGAACCGAATAAATGATAACGATATTTGTTGCATTCTCGTTTTGAAAATTAAAATATTGGACTATCGATAGCGCTGAAAAACTATCGATTGTTTTCGATAGTCCCGACTATTGATAGTGCTATCGATAGTTCTCCACCTATACTTCGGAATCATACATGTCCCTGCCCATTCATTCTTGTTTTCTGTCATTGCAAGTTGAAATATTTCGATTGATATATCTCACCAACAGAAATTTGAATTTTGCTTTTGCACCAATCAGAAAACTTTCAGATCGTCGCAGCTCTCAGAATCTAGCTTAACTTAACCAAACGGTAATTAATCCTATAATCAAAGAGTAAAGTAGTTTTGGTACTTTTCCTATAGTGGTACAGTATGAAGATTAGTAACTGTACTCTTCAAAATTCCACAGTAGCATACACAAAAAAATAAATAACAGTAAATAATGATTTGATCAAATTATTTTTGAATACTTGCATCTTCTACATGCCAATGTAGCTGCCCCTCACCTAGACCTAAACTTTTCATATTTTATTTTACTCCAGTTGTATCAATTTCATTTTCGTGTCTTCATTTTCCAAGTTTATATTTGTAACTAACCTCACTTATCTTAAGTCTTATTTTTCTGAGCCAACCATTAGAAACAAAATTTTGATGGATGGTCCAACCCTTAACTGTTGGCACCCACTTCACTGAATAAATGAGTCTCAATATCCTAGATAATAATACTCTACATCCAAATTGTTGCGGAGCTTTATTAAACTAATTCCTTCTAAGTTAATATAATTTTAGATGACCTGTTATTTTTTCTAGAACACTTTTAGGAGCTGGCCCTATTGCGATAACAGTTCTAGTACCAGGAGCCACTTGCGTTTGACCTGCATCACGAATCACACTTGACAATATACCAAACTCTTTAGCACGTTTGTCAAGTGCCATCATTTCCTCTTCAGAATCAATTCTTAGTGCAATTTTGGTTCCACCTACAAAAATATTTGAAACGGGTGTTGGAATACCAATTTTTGTACAGCTACAAATTGGTTATCAACTAAAAAAGAATACTGACCAAACCTCATCCAGTTTTTTACCACCCTTGGGTCTTGTTTCAAACATTTCACATAAGCTGCTACAGCAGCATGACCACACTGAGCAGCAACTTTTCCTTTCTGCATTTTCAAGTCATTTCGTACTCCAATTATCAATCTATACTCATCTGTGGGAACCTTGAACTGAAAATAATAACTTCAGGAATGTACGTTAAGATCAATGAACGATATGAAGTTCAACTAGTATAAATAAATCTCAAGTTAAACTTAGTTCATACCACAAAAAAACCTCCACATAAATATTTGCAACTGGCCTAATCATACCTAACCTCATACTTATCATCCATTCCATTCATCCAGATTTCCTGTTTGGGGTTATACTTTAATCTAGTGAGAAAATATGTTGAAGCAGCACCAATAAACGTTCCTATACTGAAGACAAAATACGAATTACTTGTTACTAAACCCATAATTGTTTAAAAAAATTCAGAAACTAAATTTGAATTTTTTAAGGATGCCGCGAAGACCATTTCCGTATTATTAGACTCTTTGAGGAGCAGTATAAAGTTGGCTGCTAATTTCCGAATACTTCCGAACGTTCAGTAGCGTACGGACTAAAAAGTTATAATTGATATTTTTCATGTCATGAATAAACTTGTGAAATTTCACGAATGCTCTTTGTATACACAACTCTAAGTTATAGTTCTGTTTAAATTGAAAAGGTTGACTTTTTAGGAGTGATTAATTTTTGGGAGAGAAAATTTTTGGCTTTCTCCTACTCCATCTTGATACAAAAAATGTGGGAATCTTACGAAGAAAGGAAGGAAGCAATCAATTTTAAAAGAAGTAACTCTAAACACAGATGTGTAGATCATGCAAAGAAATAACTTTCAGACAAGAAATGGAAGAAAAACCCCTCCTGAAACAGCTAATTTCATATAAACATTGAATTACACGAAAAAAGAAAGAAAATATTCATTACTTCTTCAAATACTTTTATATGAACACTGAATTATACAAAAACACTTTTTTCTACTCAGTTTGTATTTCAAACATTCGTTATAGCATTAAATCAGATATCATTCACAGGATTTCTACACAATATTCTAAATGAAAGAAAAATTTCACTTACATGGAACTCAGCCATCCTCACTGGTAGATACCGATGTTTCGCCATAAGACACACTTGCCTTAGGGCTCTTCAGTACCAATCTGGGTAACATCATCAGAAAAAGCACACAATTCATTCATAAATCACGATTTTTATGTCACGTAATAAGTTTGATCTCCTTATGTCATCGATGACATCGTAATGAAGGTCATTCACTTATTTGAATAAATCCCAGCGAAGAGGAATGTGGTTAAATTGAAAGGGTTATATTTTTAGGAGTGGGTAATTTTTGGGAAAGAAAGTTTTTGGCTTTCTTCTACTCCATCTTGATACAAAAAATGTGGAAATCTTCCAACGAAAAGAAGGAAGCAATCAATTTTAAAAGAAGTAACTCTAAACATAAATGTGTAGATCATGCAAAGAAGTAACTTTCAGACACAAAATGGAAGAAATAGCCTTTCTGAAACAGCTACTTTCATGTAAACATTGAATTACACGAAAGAAGAAAATTCTTCCGAAACAATTACTTTTATATGAACACTGAATCATACAAAAAACACTTTTTTCTACTCAGTGTGTATTCCAAACATTTGTTATAGATCTAAATCAGATATCATTCACAGTATTTCTACAGGATATACTGAATTGAAGGTAAAAAATTTCACTTACATGGAACTCAGCCATCCTCACTGGTCACCGATCTTTCGCCGTAAGACACTTGCCTTAGGGCTCTTCAGTACCAATCTGGATAATATTATAAGAGAAAGCACACAATTCATTAATAAATTACAATTTCCATGTCACGGAATCGTTGACATCGTAATGACATGCATTCACTTATTTGATTAAATCCCAGCCAGGAAGAATATTGTTTGAATAATATTGTTTGAATTGAAGGGGTTATACTTTTACTACTCCATCTTGATACAAAAAATATGGGAATCTTCCAAAGAAAGGAAGACAGCAATCATTTTTAAAAGAAGTAACTCTAAACATAGATGTGTAGATCAGGCAGAGAAGTAACTTCCTGGAAATATCTTCTCCTACCAAATTCGAAACGTCTGTCACATCCAATTCAGTTTCAAATAGTTAAGCTTCGAATTCCTTATCCCACCGATCCAATGAAGAGTTGAATCATCGATCCGTGATCACTCAGAAGAAGACAACAGTGACGAACGTAGTATCAACAGTTACAACAATAGATCACTGATGCATTCATCAGTCAGAACTCTTGGGATCAATGGCTTTAAAAATATTGGAAACACCTGTTTCATAAACAGTGTAATCCAACACAAGATGGTTGCTGGAATATTTAATGAAGGGTAGATACTTGAAAGATATCAATTCTAGTAATTCTAGTATGAAAGGTGCTTTAATCAAAGTGTTCGCAGAAGTTATCAAGGAATTGTTGTCAGAAGATTCATCTGATAAAGTAATAAACACTGCCTACTTTAAAAATCAGATTCAAAGATTTTCCCCATGATTCATTGGTTCTGCTCATCAAGATGTCCAGGAATTTCTTCAATATCTTTCAGAAGGTTCATATGAGGACCTCGATACAATTACTGGGAAACCTATACCGATCTTAATAGACATCGACGAAAAATTTAGCGACAGTGAAAAAGCACAAGAGTTCTGGCTGAAATATTTGAATATGAACATCTCTAAGTTTGTAGACAATTTCGTTGGTCAATTGAAATCCACTATGAAGTGTACACACTGTGGACACTCATCAGTAACCTTAGATCCTCTCTGGGATTTGTCCCTCCCTATATCACAAAGAACTGGCCAACTAAGTTTGTCACAATGCTTGGATTTCTTCACAAGAGAGAAAATTTTGGATGAAGACGAAAAACCAACGTGTTCGAAGTGCAAGGAAAAAATAAAATGCACAAAGTCCCTTTCAATCCATAAGTCTCTCCATATTTTAGTAATTCATTTAAAAAGATTATCCCCAACGGAAATGTTCAGAGGGAAATTTAATGTTACCATTGACTTTTCTTCAGAAGGTTTAGATATGAGCAATTATGCAGCAGACAATGTGGCTCCTTATCGATATAATGTATATGCACTGTTGAATAACAGTGGGACTACTTACAAAGGACATTACATAGCATATTGCAAACATCCATATGGTGGCACGTGGCATGAATACAACTATTCACACGTGTCCCAATTTCATCAAAATCGCTTGTGAGTGAGGGATCATATGTCCTTTTTTATGAACAGGACGGAACGAAGCAGTACATTTGAGTTAATTTTTTCTTTCTTTTTTTTTATTATAATATTCTAGGCAGCTTGTGTCAAAGAAGGCAGTTTGCGGGAAGTTTTGAAATTAGGTTCTATATGGTAATTTTGGGCTGCTAAACACGAATCTGAGGTTTGCCAACAAAATTTTTCACGGGAAATAAGTTTTTTTGCAGAAATTGTGAAAAAAATCGACTTCGTTTTGTTTTTTTTTTTAAATAACTCGTAAACTACGCATTTAATGTAGAAAGATTACCTATACAAAAAGGAAGAAAATAAATTTTTCTACATTTTGTGTCATTGAAGTTTTTTCTAC
>WOGR01006546.1:0-13010 GCA_015342045.1 Leptinotarsa lineolata
GGCATATTAGGTAGTCATATCGTAGGGCCACTTTTCATTCCTGGGAATTTAACTGGTGAGGTCTACCTGAACATGCTTGAAGATACAGTTGATCCTCTTATAACAGAAATAATTGAAAATGACCAAATCATAATGATGATCAGCTTCATTTTCAGCAAGATGGAGCACCTCCTCACTATGTTGCTCCGGTAAAAGAATTTTTATATGACTGGTTTCCTGGACGGTGGATTGGGAGGAGAGGCCCAATCGAATGGCCTGCCAGGTTACCTGATTTATCGCCTTCAGACTTTTTCCTTTGGGTATACTTGAAAAATAAATGTTTGCTACGCAGCCCGAGTCCATAGAAGATATTCGCCAACGATTACAGCAGAGTGCAGAAGTATAACACCTGATATGCTACAGAATGTTAGGAATACATTTGAACAAAATCTGTATTATTGTATGGAAGCAAACGGGTCACATTTTCAGCACTTGCTGAAGTAGAATTCTAATAAGTCAATTACACATTTCAAAGTACTGATGGTTGTAGTTGTTTTTCTTTATAATAACTAAATGTTTGAGTGAAATACAACAAATTAGGTATCATTGGAAAGATAATTATGTGCCCTTTCAAATGATATATCACTCGACCCCACTTTCCATTTAAAATTTTAGGGTTGTTACTCTCCCTCGCTAGGGGTTTGAAGGCACAGGTAGAAAAATACATCTAAAATGTGTCCCCCTCAGAAGCAAAATTGACCTGCGTCAAAATTTGCGTTAAGTTAAAAAAAAGGAGAAAAGCAAGGTGCATACTTTTCGTTGGACCACTCTATATGTTTTAGTTTGGATTTTTGAATATAACGGTACTTAATCCTTGCATCTATTTCTAATTTTCCAATCTCCCTATATAATGCACGATTTTTATTAAATTTGCATGCCTTATCTGTGTTTCAGACGATGGAGAACTTTCTGAAGAGTAGTATTTTCTGAAGAGTAGTATTTTCTGACGAATCGCTAATAAAAAAGTTTCCCATTTGTCTAGAATAATTTGAGACTCACTGCATAAATAAAATAGTAAAATACAAGTGAACGAATACAAGATTATGTCAATTTACGAGTCAATTTATGTCAAAAACCACCCTTTTTGAACCCCATTGGAAAATCTGACCTTTCAACAGTATTATTTTGATATTCAATGGTATCTCTCGAAATAAAAATTAGGAATAAAATCATCTTGCCTGAATTTACATCGCACAAATTCAAAGAACTGCTAATCTGAACCAAATAACATCCACTTTTTATGGAAGTGCTTCCATTTCTCATAGCACCCAAAGTTATTTGAACTTTTTGTAATCTATTTTTATTTTGACACAACCGGAATTTTAAAATTTCCAGGCACATTTCAAACAACTTTTCCATGAAATAAAATTGCTGCGCTTCCAAAAGTAATTTTCGTTATGAATTTCATAATTAATATTGCTGCGAGAGAAATTCTTCGAGTTGCCAAGCCAAGGACACACATAATTCAACTTCACTGAATTGGAAATTCAGTGTCGATAATATTGAGTGATGTCAATTAAAAATTCAAAAGATGTAATCAAATAAGAAAGCGAACTCGTAACTCCGCTCTGATAACAAAGATTTTTCATTTGGATCAAGCAAAATACGAGGTGAAATTACAATGGATCTTCTTGTTTCCAATTTATTCTACAAGACATGAAGGAGAATAAAATGATAATATCTAATCACGCATGTTCAAAATTAAAAATTTTTATGATAATGAAATACCTGACTATACTTTAGATTATCTGAGACTACATAATTATGAATTTATGTATTCTGGTACAGAGTGAGTATCCGGAAGAGGACGTTTGTAGTATGAGCTCTCAAATAAATTGAAGAAAACGGGTGCGTCTCGGGACGCCAGACAGAAGTGATAACTTGAAATAATAATCATATTGAAATAATATTGAAATTGTTTCACTTGAGAAAAGCTTAGGTTATTAAATTTTATGTATATTAATATGATAATGTAAGGAAAGGTTATTTATTAATAAAATATTTTATTGATTATTTTGTGTATATACATATATTATAGCTAACATAAGACACATTACTTTTTTAGGATTAAATGATGATACTAATAATGTACATATACAAAATCAGTATCATCATTCTTGAGCCACTTTTCACACAATGAAAGAATATTACGTGCTTGCTGGTTAGATATATTATATTATTAAACTTACCTTTCGTTAAGAGATTCTGTAATGTTCCGAGGATCATTTTCTGCTTGTTTTATAAAATCTTTCATAATCACTTTCAATAGCGGTGATACTTTTACGTTATAAGCTCACTATCAATGGTATATTTTGATCGTACACTGAACAAACACTGAGTCATACGAAGAGAGAATTGTTTGTCCGAGATATGGCAAGCACTCTGGGTTAAAGTGAGGATAAAGGAAAGCCAGACATACTGGCGCCGTTATGCGTTATGTTACCAAGCGGTTTACCCTCCCATAAGAAGTTATCACTTTAAAAAGAGTAACTCACACCGCCCAGGCACCGCTCTTAAAGCGCCCTACGGATTTTCCTGTAGTGCTTGTGTTTTTTCCTTGAAAAAAAAATCACATATACGAGTACATATTATACAATCATAACACACGTAACATTTTACATTATGACGAATCGGTAACAGATATCATGTTGATCACAACTTTCAAAACTAGTAATACATTGAATTCTCTTCTGATATGAATAAAACCCGAGAATACGATTGAAAAAAAAAGATATATACCTTCTTCCTTGTAGACTCATTAAATGTTAAAAAAACGATGAAAATGGAAAGATGAACCTAAACTGAATTTTCGGAAAACATCCTATATATGTTTTCACGTAGACAATCGAATGTAACATCTGAATGTATCATTCTTTTGACGTTTGTCTGAGGTGTTTCCAAAAGTGATTTTTTTTTGTTTTGGGAACTCAAAGGGATTTTTTAGCCATCTGAAGAAAGCTTAATACTTTTAATTTTTTCCAAAGTTTATTCAAGTTATGAACAAAATATGTGAATACAAGGTACTGACTAATTGGACTCTTCGGTGGTTTACATTACGCAGTAACTTTTCAGGGTAAATTTTTCAGTTTGCCCTTTATTACACTTCAACAGATTCTTTATTGATTTGGTTTATATTTCAGAAATTATGTGCTCGATAAAATTTTCCAACGGCCTATTAAGAAACTGACGTTTGCTGATTTGTCGTCTTTGCCACTAATTTCTTCAATAAATATAAAAAAGATGGCCAATGAGCCCTTGAGGCTGCAATGTATTTCGGAGATATGACAGAAATAGACAAGTCAGGTGGCTCCCAAGAAGTAGAAAAACACCCTTTGATAATGCCTTACACTTAGAAATATTCAGCGGGGGACCAATGTCTCAATCAGTTCAGGAGTAACTACAAATTCGAGTTAAAAATATTCTTTTGGTTGTTTTCATTTCCGAGGGACTAACTTCTTTGGAAAAAGAAACTTCAACTTAATTGCTTGAGTGTAGAAAATACACTCCTGAGAAATAACTTCGACTCACTGAATGTCCTATAACGTTGTACTCCTCGTTTCATATTACCAAGGCCATATTTCGGTGTCACAATATTTCACTGTAGCGTTTGTACTACTCGTTTCATATCGATATTATTCGAGCGATATTTCACAATAGTTCAAGATGTTTACCAAAGTGTGCACTCCACTTTATTGGATGACCTCATTATATTCTCATGAGGTTACTGTGGATAACAGCAACTCATAACTCTTAGTTAGGCGATCCTTGAAAACAGTTTGTAATTTCACACGGGACCCTTGAAAGTCTTTGTCCTTATTGGTAACATTTCTTTTATATGCACCTGTTTTTACCTATTATTACCCTCTCCAACTGGTGAAACGTTTTTTTAATTTCAATTCAACTTCTCGACCACATGACACTCGGTCATTCAATTTATAAAGTTCATTCTTCCAGATACTTATACTTTTTGAAACTCACAAAGAATTCCATTCACTTCCTTCTGAAGAGTGAACTATCAGTTCAATCTTAGACGTAGCTTTTGTTGAGTCTCTCCTGAACCTGTGAGGATTTGGCTTATTACCCACATGTCGTAAAATCAAATTTGAAATTATGTTACAGTGACGAATAGAAATCGGTGAATGCGAGTATGGTTATCGTCCGTCGTCTCATGAATTTTTAGTTAAGCATCTGATCGCAATGTGAGTGTTCGAATTCGATATTGGCATAGTAATGATTTTTGTTATCTGTTTAAAATGTGGTTAAAGCACATGGCTTTTACCAGTTTTTTAAAAATTTTAAAACAAATAACGATTTTTATTGAATAAATTCAAACATTCTTCATTGTACAACGTGGATTCGATCCTTTTTAATGTAGTGACCTGTTTTAATATATTGACATGTTTCCTATTTTCACTTGTAACATCTTTTTCGACACGGCCACCCTCACTAACAGTAAGTTGAGCCATTTTGTAATAATTTCATAATATTGTTCTAGGATCTCAAACCTATTTTTGTAGCTCTTCCTTGAAGATGATAATAAATTTTATCGAAATATTGGAATAACTTGTGTGATAAGAATACACTTCCGTATGCTGATCACCCAAAGATCCCACCCCTAGTACTTCATTTAGGAGGGAGAATTTGCCGTAGGCAATAAACTCGCCAATTTAGATATCGAGGGGGAAGTTTTAAACCAGTGCCAGTGATATTTTAGATTTAACCCCCTTACTCCTAGCTACCTCCACTCAATAATTTTAAATAGCACCCCCTATCTTGTACCACATCATTTCAAAGATCTGAAAAATCCTCACTCAACCCCGTTCAGAAAATTGAAATTGGTTGATCCGTTATCCTAAAATAGGTGAGTTTTTTGCTTCAGCTTTGTAAATAAGCATAACTGCAGATACAGGGATAATGAAAATCCACACTTGTTTCGAGAGGATCATACGCAATATCCACAAAAAATAAACGTTCGGGCTGGAATTCTGGGAAACGAAATAATTGGCCAATTATATTTAAACTTATTGGAAAATGTAATCGATCCACTCATAACACAGTCTTTAGAACGCCAAGTTGATGAAGAAGACAACCCGCTCTTGGATGAACAAAATTTACATTTTCAACAAGACGGCGCACCGCCACACTATGCATTGCATGTCCGACAGTGGCTCGATCAACGGTATCCTGACAAATGGATTGGCAGAAGAGGCGCTCTGGAATGGCCGGAGAGATTTCCGGATTTACCGCCATTAGATTTCTTTCTCTGGGGTTATTTGACGACAATGGTATATAAAACTCTCCAGCAGGACATTCAGAATCCAAGACACAGGATTTCTGACAGACAAATTAATAACGAAACATTCACAAAAGTCCGACCGGAATTCGAGAAGAGATTGTACGTTTGCATAACTACCAATGGTGAACATTTTGAACACCTAATAAAGTAAGGCACATTTATTTAATTGCGATAGCTATTATTTAATTTTTTGTTATAATTAATTTCCTTTTTTCCCTATTTTACGAGAACGGATGAACCAATTTCAGTTTTCTAAACGTGGTTGAGTGAGGATTTTTAAGATCTTCAAAATGGTGCATCACAAAGTAGGGGATGCCATTTAAAATTACTAAGTGGGGGTAGCTAGGGGAAAGGGGGTTAAACCTAAAATACCACTGGCACTGGTTTTGAACTTCTCCCTCGATATTTAAATTGATGTGTTTTTTGCCAAACGAAGTACTAGGGGTGGAAAATTTTGATATGAAGGCACTGTAGATGTGAGTTGTCCAGATTACTGGTATGTGGTAATATCCGCATACACAATATCCACAAATATACTAATGACATTGAGCAATTGCAATAAAGCCGCCACCTATCGATTCCACACATAATCTGTCACGAGGCAACTCAATTGATTCACAAAATTAATCTCGTGCCAGTCAACGTGTCAATTGCAAGAAAGAAATTGCTCGGGAATTGGTTGTTGCTCGTGATTGGTTATCAAGAAACTTACTTTTATCAGAAGCTGATACCATTTGAGATGGGAATTTCTCACATTATTAACTGAAATGAAATTGAAGCAGCATGTTCGTCAGATTCTTGTTGACAAATATGACAGTCATTGTTCTGTGTAGGAGTAAAGGATAGTAGATAGTGTTGCTGAAAAAATCAGTTACCAATTGAAGGTCCTGAACCACTATTTTGATTCGAAAGAATTGAATAGAACTGGCCGATTCTTGATGAAAATCCATATTGAAACTTATCAATACAGTTTATTGTATGATTTTCACTATAAAATGTAATTATTTGTTTACTTTCTGATGAATGAATCTGCCTGAAACAGTTCAGATATAATTCATTAACTTTTTTACCTGGAAACAAACATATTTATTGATGGCGAATTATTCAGTTCAATTTAATCGTTATTGAGATATTGGAAGTTTTCAAATTTGTTTATTTTCACACTCTCCAACAAGTTAAGTTTTTACGATTTCTTCTGGAAATGGAGGGATTTGAATTCATGATTGAACTTATGTCCTTCGGTGATTAAATATGTGAAGTTCATTTTTCCATTTTGGAAACTATTTCTGTGTTCCTTTATGCAGGCTTTGAACATTATTCCTTTTTGACCTATATAAAACATCGGACATGACTCATATGAACATTTACACACTTTCGATTTTTCTGAAACTGAACTTCTATCTTTGAAAATCCTTATGCGCATGCTTAAGTTGCTGTTGGTTTTGAAAGCAAAATTTACACCTTTGTTGTGCAGAAAATTTGGAATATTCGTAGTGGATTGGCTTGAATAGGATGAAGTTTTATAATTTTTATCCTCATCTCTTCGAATTGGGTAACTTCCTTCAAAGCTTGACGAATTCAAGCCCCTCCATTTCCAGAAGAAAGGTTTAAAACTCATTTTATTGGAGAGTATGGAAATGAACAAATTCAAAAACCCTCAATATCTTATTAACGATCAATTTGAATTAAATGATAAGCCATCATCAAATCTGTTTATTTCCAGGTAAGAAAAGTTAATAAATTCAAAAATTGACAGGAGGGGGACTATTCAGGTCCGCACTGTATAACACTATTAACAGATTGAATTGCAACAGGGCATTTTCTCACTGTTATACTCTCCGAAAGATTTCACTTACATCAAATGAAGTTTTTCATTAAAATTGAGCATTTGATAAACAACATTTTCAATCCTTTGCTTTTAACCCCCTTTTTGATAATAAGTTCATTCACCTAAATTCTATGTTGAATGAAAAATGTTCCGGAGTTATGCTATTTTGTTATTTGCGAATATCGAGTGTATGAATACAAATCAGATGTACCAGTTTAAAACTCAGTGCATAATTTTTGACCTAAATAGTTTCGAATGAATTGTATCTCATTAAGTAATAATGAGAGACACGATAGTTTGAATCCAGAATTTATTACCTTCTTCATCTGTTTTGCCACTGATTTTTCATTTTTTTCAGAAATAAATAAAGAAAATTACCGCCCATTATGTTATTGAAACATTTTGGGGAAACGCCACCGAGTATCTGTGGAATATTACTCGACATATGAATGATGCAATATCGGTCAGGGTATCATTTGGATAGAAGAAAGGTTCGTGAGATCATACTGTATTCACGAAGGTGGTTTTTGAATTTACATTTCTTTTGGCATGTTAGGACAAAATAACAAGGGTAAATTTTAACGATGCTCGCGCACACTGTCACGAAAAACCGACACCTTGAAGTAAGCTCCTTCTTCAATTTATATGGCCATTGCTTCTCAGTCGAACGCATTTGGCCAGACTCTTGCTGTCCATAGTGAACAGAATCTTCGTCCGGGGGCGCAGCTGTCGTGCTCGAGTCAATGCTGCTATCCTAAGTTTCCTCATTCACTTTTTCTTTTATATGAAAACTTAATTTTTTTACTAGAGGGCCGCCAGTCCTCTCAATATCGCACAGACGACCTCGTCGAATCCGTCGACATCCAGCCTGGTTACTGGCGTAAGGGGCCGCCAGTCCTCTCAAAATGTCTTTCATTTCAAATTTGATTGGAACTCGACCTTTTCAAAACCACCTCACTTTTGGACTATAACTCCGACCACGATATCCACGTACCATCTTTGAGGACGGTCGTTATAGGCACAACCCTCCTCTATCGCGATCGGAGAGGAAGTCCCTGGTGAGTATTCAATATATCTTTAAAAATTTAGAAATGATACTCCAAATTGTACCTACAGTTTTTTATGTGAACATCCCATCTAATGTGTCTGTCGATGTAAATATCTAGATATTTAACAAATTCTGAGGATTTCAATTGAATAATATCATCAGCAATATTCATTTGCAGGTCAATGAAATCTGGGATGTGAGATGAGTAACAAGCGGAAGGTAGAAACGAAAGTTTTTCAAAGTTCAGTGTGTATTTTTTTTTGATTGAAACAATCTATAATTTTACTCATATCACTTTCGACTTTCTTTTTTAGATTTTCCTAGGATGTTTCGTCATAGAATATTGCCATGTCATATGCGAAGCTGATGATATCTCCGTTGGTCTGTGAGGTGAGTATATTATTCATGTAGATAATGAAGAAGATGGTGCCCATCAATACTAATCAAATGATCAAGAAAAAGAAACATTTATCTCTGTCTAGGTATCGCTTTTCATATAGTATTATATGTTCTGATTTCGACTATGAAAAATAAGAATTCTATGAGTCTGAAGAAGAAATATACTAATGATATTAAATGATATTCTTAACCTTGAAATAAATTGAAGCGAACAAATTTTATTGAATTCGAATTGATTTCGTTACAATGTTGGCAATGGACTGAAATGAATCAATCGGTGATACTTCATGTTCGGATTATCTTGTGAACCATAAAATTAAAGATGGTAAAATGACTAGTTACCTGATCATAAACCATTCTATATTTTCAGTGAACTTATGCCATCTAAATACTGTGGAGTAATATATAACACTGACGTCCACCGTTGGATGTTTTCGAGGTCCTGAAATATGTGCTAAAAAAATGAGATTAAGCAGAACTTTTACAACCTCAGTCGTGGTAATGGACATTTTCCACACACCTGATATGCCATAATGGAAGAGCGGAAATAGACGTATGCGGGATTTCACAACCGAGTGAAATACACAAAGCTCGTGAAATTTCATTACACACTTCAGGCGCAGATTTTCATCACCACAAAAAAAATAGAAGATGATGTTTGAGTCATCCATTCTTTAACAAATTTGGAACCTAGGAGTAGAGAAATGAATTTGAGGATAAGAAATCTGACATGTTATGAGTTAGGTGGGAAGAAAAGTGGGAATGGAAGGGAACAGCTGAAGATGGAAGTTGAAAGAAAATCTAAAGAAGACAATTGTTTATCAACTAGATTGAAAATTAAACATCAAAATGAGTTGATTCAATAGTATATGTAATATGAACCTTGTGATAAAAGGAAAAAATGTAACTCACGAGTCAAAATTGGTTATTTCGTCAACCAGCTGTTATTCTCCTGAAGGCAGCAATCTTCAAGAGACTCGCGTGAACGAAAGATTAACGAGAACTTACCTTATAATGTGTGATCATATCACGGGTCAGATGATACGCAGTGAATACACATCGGTTCAGAGCAGTAATCGAACCTAACACCCACAATAGTGGTTGTTTGATGAGTGAAACTGACGAACTGATAACTTCCAAAAACTCCATTTACTTACCTTGACGCACAAAATTATAACATTTGGCAAACCCACGTTACTCCTCAGAAAACGTATCATGTTTAATAACCTCAATAGGGTCAAGCCAAGAAAAAATAATATGCTAGTTATTCCAAAACACTCAAGTGTACTGTACCGACGTTCTTTTTCATATTCAGTATCCAAATTTTATAACACTCTTTCCAAAGAGTTTTGGAACTTCTTTTTATTTAATTTCGAAAAGAAATTGATAATCTTACTTCAGTCATTTCAGATTTACTTTATAGATGAACCTATGTATGATAGTTATTTACGCTACAGTTACAAATGAGGTGAAAAATATCTTTTAGGAATTCAGGCACCAATTTAATTCAATTTTCATACTTTCATACTTTATAATTATACTACTGTAAATTGTTTCGGAATAAGTGGATTAAGTATTTTTAAGTATTTTTGATTCTATATACGCTAATTCTCGAATATTACTTGTATATAGTTTTCTCTGATTTATTAATTTATTTTTTACAAGGTTAAGTTGAAAAGCAGCCTAGGCTGCTTTTCAACTTAACTTCCACACTTAATTATTGTTCTGAATTTTTGAATTTTATTTTAGTTGTGTTGATGAATAAAGATGATTATTACTATCATATGCTTTTCATGGAAAAGAAAGTTTTTGGCTTTCTACTACTCCATTGTGATAAAAAAAATGTGAGAATCTTCCAAAGGAAGGAAGGAAACAATCATTTTCAAGAGAACTAACTTTAGATGTGTAGATCATGCAAGAAAGTAACTTTCAGACACAAAATGGAAGAAGAACTTCTGAAACAGCTACTTTCATATAAACATTGAATTACACGAAAGAAAATATTCCTTCGAAACAAATACTTTTATATGAATTTTGAATTACACCAAAAAAAACACTTTTTTCTACTCAGTTTGTATTCCAAACATTCGTTATATATTTAAATCAGATATAATTCACAGGATTTCTACACAATATACTACGACATATGTAAAAAAATTTTTCATTTACATGGAACTCAGCCATCCTCACTGGTATACACCGATGTTTCGCCTTAAAACGCTTTGAGCTCGTCAGTATCAATCTGGATAATATTATAAGAAAACAGCACACAATTCATTCATGAACTACGATTTTTATGTCACGGAATAGGTTTGATCTACTTATGTTTCAGAAGGACTTTTTTTTCCATTTTGTGTCTGGAAGTTACTTCTTTGCATGATCCACACATCTGAAGTTAGTTCTCTTAAAAATGATTGCTTTCTTCCTTCCTTTGGAAGATTTACACATTTTTTTGTATCAAGATGGAGTAGTAGAAAGCCATTATAACCCCTTCAATTTGGATGCTATTTTTCTTCAGCAAATTACACAACAATCATATTTTGCCCAAAAAACCAGTATTTTCGTTACTTGCAGGACGAGAATTATGAAAATACTCCATATAAAGTTTCATTCAGGAGAATTCAGTCGTGAAACAATGATAACTGTAATAAATATTCATAAAATACTCTAAGAAAATAAAAAAAAGATTAATACGAATGTTTTTTTCTTCTATGTTTTTATGATCTTTACTTCCCTTCGGTGGAGTAGATCAGAATAGGATTGTTTCTTGTTTTGAGGTATTTATTCATCGAAATTATTGGGTAATGTCTGAGGTATGCCAATAATTGAATACGTTCTGAAGAAATTAGAACAGTTTACAAAAGAACTGACGGCAATACCGTATTTAAAAATTGTTGTCATTGATGATGAAACGCTATGAAGTATCAATTGTGATATACCACTGAATCGTGATTTCATTATTTCATTAGTATTTGCAATGAAAGAGACAGGAAGTTGATGGTGGCCATGTTGGGACGAAACGTTTAACCAAACATTCATTGTTAAATTGTTATATTTGCATTTTGTATACAATGAATTTTCTCTTTTTTTTATGATTTTTGAAATAACAATTCAAATTGTTAAGATCTGAAAAGAGCATTTTTCCTGTATAATTCGAGGAGGGCATGTCTACACTGGAGTAAAGATACGCCTGAGGAAGATATTGTATAGCAAAACACGTGTTGCGTTTTTGTAAAACTGTCAAGTGAAAATCTCACAATAAAGTGTTCCTTGAATAACATATACAGGGTCTTTCACGACGATCGTTCGTTAGGAATATATATGGAGAAAGATTCAAAATAAAAACTTGAAATTTTGTAGTAGTGGGTTTTACAAAATGACCTTCTCAACTGAAATATTTTCAACAAAAATTTGAGAGTTACAGTACCACTCCGAAAAAATCATAACTCATAGACAGTCACACTGGAAAATGTGAAATTTCACAGAATCACACCTTAAGCTTCAAGTCATAAACAGGTCCATCGAATTTTCGAAAATAATTCAGAGGGTGGTCGAAATTTCCACCTAAAACATAACACCGAGAAAGCTGATGAAACACGATTTTTTCAAATGGAAACCAAACACTATTCTATTATTTTTGGACACTACGAAAAAATAGATATCAAATTCATGAAGAATGTCCTATTCCTAAAATACACCCCTGGCAAGATATATCCGATTTTGGGAAATATTTGAAATGTAAATCATTCGAAGCAATACCAAACCAAAATAGCTTTGAAAACAAATGAACAAATATTAACTTCGTCGTTGGTAAAAGGTAACTCAACATGAAAATGGATGGATTGAAATAGAATACTATCAGAGAGATGAATTATATCTTTGTTCATTGATTTCGTATACAGTAATATTATTTTGTTTATATTTTTAAGGTTAGATTTTACTTTAATCAATTTCTTCAAGTTCAAATAATATTATGGTTCATTTCAACAGATGTTCAAAGACATTGCCGTTTTGTTCCATACAAGAATATATTCTTTTTTGCATACCACTATTTGTAGCTTTCTGTATGGAGTCAGGAATCAAATTATTGAAAGCTCTCAGAACACTTCGTTTTATGTTTCATGTTTTCTTTATCACTCACAGGATCCGCTTGAACATTTTCTTTGATATATCCCCAGTCCAGTGGCGTCAGGTCTGGAGAGGGAGGAGGAAATTTAAATGACACATTGTAGCAAAGCCACTGATCTTCCCATCCATCCCATCCCATTCAACAACCCAGCAACGGTATCAATACTATGTGCAGGGGCTCCATCCATCTGATACCATAACTTGAAACGGTATTGTTCAGAAACATACCTTATGGATTCACCAACCACATTCCTAATTATATGCGAATATCT
>WOGR01006547.1:0-13009 GCA_015342045.1 Leptinotarsa lineolata
TACAGGGTAGATTACGACCTCGTCCTCGAGTCATGTAAGTACAAATATGAATGATTCTTGAAAATGACTTCAAAGCAGGAGTCCTGATTGATCTGTTATAAGCTCCATCGGCAAAATTGAACACGTTTTTCGAAATCTCTTCCTCTTAACTCTTGCATCAATTGCATGTGGTAAGGATGAAATTTGCTCACTCATGTCATTCGAGACATGTTGGTTTGAGAAAATCCTAATTCCCTGCTCAGGTCTCGGGTACTCACAAGGTGACCAGCAATTTGAAATGTATTCTCTTCATTTGTTACAGGGCAGACATCGAACTTCTCGTGATTGACATTACCAGTTTTTTCAAATCTTGTTTTTAGAGCCTGAAATGCCCTTCCATCTGGTTGTCTTCTTTCGGGGAACTTCTCTTTGTAAATCCTAGATGCAAGGAGGCAGTTCCCGTCACTACACCATTTGAACCATATCTTCTAATACATGATTCATAATGGAAATGATTCAATCTACATGCGAAAGAAACTTTAACAGTTGGCGTTATTGACAAATTCCCAGATTCATTTTTTTATGTCAGTCATGGATAACTGGGTTTTCAAAGAAAAAAGAAGTATAAATATCCTTTAGGACCGTTGAAACCGCTGATAACTATCACTAGATAGTATGAAAGATACTAATAGGTTGAATATTAGAAAAACATATTTGAGTACGTGAACGTAAGAAAATACATACATACAATCAATAAAACTTGGTATAATTTGTAAAATATCAGTTTTTCATATAGTATACTTCTGATAAAAAATGTTGTGAAATGTTGAAACATTTCATACAAATGAAAAAATAAAGGGTGATCCATTGATTGAAAATTCAAAAAGTGTGATAAGAAGCCGAATGCATATTAGGAGTGGCTACAAAATTGAATTACGTCTGTTTGGAAATGAATGAAACTTGACCGATTTTACCGTATATACTGTTTCCGAAAGTTGAGATTCCAGAAATTATCAGGGTGATATTGACTAACTATTCCTTGAAAAAATCCACATAATTGCTGTAGACATGCGGGTGGTGAATTTAAAAAAAATTGTCTGCGAAGTAGGTTTCTCCAAAATAAGTTGGCAATGCCGCAATGGAAATTCGAAAACAAAAATTCCTTAGAGAGCTGAAAAAATATGGGATCGAATGACATATTCATATACTGGGTATTCTGTTCAAAAAAAACATAACTTTGGTTATATTATATATGTAAAACATAATCAACGCAATCGCAACCTTTCGTCATCACGAGAACGGTATCAGTTCATTAGGCCGCTTGATATTTTTTTCGCGGGATAGTTTTTGTTTTGCGATAACTCATAAGATTTCATTTTGAATTTATGATGGGAAATGCAATAAAATGAGTATAGCAGCTGACCTTGAAACACTAGACATATGCTATCTTAGACTTTTCTGTGTACCCATACAAGAAGAACAATAAACAGTGAATTGTTTTATTTTATCTTGAAGGAATTTGGCAGTGTTTTTAAAAAAGTCCCCAGGGTAGCACAACAGCTCCGATGTCTTAGGGATAACATTGTCTGACTTCAAGCAATGTCACAAAGCAATGAATTGGTGAAAATAGTATGAAAGTCTGTTCGATAGTTTTTGAGTTTATCGTGTTGACAGCCAGACGAACAAACAGACATGGCGGGGAATTTCAATGTATAATACGTATTGACGAGTGTTCCTTTGGTCAAGCAATGATGATGATCGTTTTGGTCCGAAACGATTAAAAATTCAACAAGTGTGATAAGAGGCCAAATGCATATTAGGAGTGGCTACAAAATTTCGATTTTTCAATACGTTACATTATTGTGATTTTCCGACTTTCTAACTTTGTGAATAGCCCTCTTCAAAAGTCATTCGTATATGTTTCATTCACTACATCTTCTTTCATACAGCAATGCCCATTCTTCGAAAACTTTAAAATTTTTAAGACATACTGTACGCGTTCTTACCAGATTTTCAGGTGGCATTCACACCACATAAGCAATTTTATGCAAATATTATTTCCTTCGAGCATTTTCACTTTCCTAGAAATTATAAATAGAGATCTAGTGATCTCCACTCTGTGGAGATGATGCGGTGGGTCTGTCTATATTTTGAGATTTCATGTGATTATATTTTTTACGTATCTGGATTTCGGCTACGTGCTGAAATTCAGCGGAAACTAATTGGTAATATATTGTATTGCGTGTGTTAACTGGTTAGTGGTTTGCCTAACTGGGATTAGAATGATGAAAGCGCATATTTTGAAGGGTATGAATCACTTTTCGCGTCATTTCGTTCAACATAAACTATTGTAGAAATATGTTTTTCCACGTGTACTATATCAAATATGATAAAGGAACAATTTGCAGATGGCGTTTTCGAAAATTCGAACCAAATTTCTGGCCTTCATTAATACAATATATCACAGAAATACAAAAACACATAATCATTAGCTGTAAAGTACTATACTGCTTCTACAAGGAGAAGTAGAAGCCGTTAATGTCTCTTTTTGTTGTCCCACATTCCCAAATTATTCATAGGGTTTACTTCCTCCTGTTTTTCCTTTTCATTCATATTAGAATTCCGATTCGAGTAATTTTTCCTTCAAGGATTTTCATTTTTTTGTCAAAGTCCAAATTCAATGTGTGATTTAGGTGCAAATAAAAATTATTATTATTATTATTATTATTATAAGAGCTTCTGAATCTTCTTGAAATTTTCTGTGCAAACATCATTTGCGCAAAGTGTGTCTCTTATTTGCATCGATTTTGGTATATTATTATAATTATTGTACTTCTGTCTCTCCATTATTATTATATAACGAGCATTATCGAGCTCATATCCATTCGATTTGATATTTGTTATTTTGACAATGATACTTAAATACTTAAACTAAACGTATAGATTTTGAGGAGGAATCTTGAGAAAAAATAATTTACAAAATGAGATTTGGGAACCGTTTATATTACAAACGTTGATAATATTCACGAAAACTCTACTTCTTCTTGTAGAAGCAGTATAGTACTTTACAGCTAATTATTGTGTTTTTGTATTTCTGTAATCTATTGTATTAATGAAGGCCAGAAATTTGGTGCGAATTTTCGAAAACGCCATCTGCAAATTGTTCCTTTATCATATTTGATCAAGTACACGTGGAAAAATATATTTCTATAATAGTTTATGTTAAACGGAATGACGCAAAAAGTGATTCATACCCTTCAAAATATGCTCTTTCATCATTCTAATCCCAGTTAGGCAAACCACTAACCAATTAACACACGCAATAAAATATATTACCAATTAGTTTTCGCTGAATTTCAGCACGTAGCCGAAATCCAGATACGTAAAAATTATAATCACATGAAATCTCAAAATATAGACTGACCCACCGCATCATGTGCTTTCCACAGAGTGGAGATCACTAGATCTCTATTTATAATTTCTAGAAAAGTGAAAATGCTCCAAGGAAATAATATTTACATAAAATTACGTATGTGGTGTGAATGCCACCTGAAAATTTGGTAAGAACGCGTACAGTATGTCTTAAAAATTTTAAAGTTTTCGAAGAATGGGCATTGCTGTATGAAAGACGATGTATTGAATGAAACATATACGACTAACTTTTGAAGAGGGCTATTCACAAAGTTAGAAAGTCGGAAAATCACAATAATGTAACGTATTCAAAGATCAATGAAATTATATGAAGAAATCATGAATGCTCTAGGGCTATTATTTTTCAAAATGGAAAAAGATGATAAACATTTTTTTATTCATTCCAATACTTCGATTTGGCTCCATAACATTTTTGAAAGGGCGTTTCATTCAATAATGTAACCTTCAACTTTTTTTTTTGTGAAATTTTGTAGCCACTCCTAATATGCATTCGGCCTCTTATCACACTTTTTGAATTTTTAATCGTTTCGGACCAAAACGATCATCATCATGGCTTGACCAAAGGAACACTCATCAATACGAATTATGAATTGAAATCCCCCGCCATGTCTGTTCGTCCGTCTGGCTGTCAACACGATAAACTCAAAAGCTATCGAACGGACTTTCATACGATTTTCACCAATTCATTGCTTTGTGGCATTGCTTGAAGTCAGACGATGTTATCCCTAAGACATCGGAGCTGTTGTGCTACCCTGGGGACTTTTTTAAAAACACTGCCAAATTCCTCAAGGATAAAATAAAACAGTTCACTGTTTATTGTTCTTCTTGTATGGGTACACAGTCTAAGATAGCATATGTCTAGTGTTTTAAGGTCAGCTGCTTTACTCATTTTATTGCATTCCCCATCATAAATTCAAAATAAAATCTTATGAATAATCGCAAAATAAAAACTATCCCGCGAAAAAAATATCAAGCGGCCTAACGAGCTGATACGGTTCGCGTGATGACGAAAGGTTGCGATTGCGTTGATTATGTTTCATATAAGTAATCATTCTAAAAGTTTAGGCTCGAGTCCTTAGGTGCATAGGTGCTTATCTATTTCAAAATTGAAATTGATTATTGTGAACTTACTTTTTTTGGGAGAATTCAATCAACAGTCAGTATTATTGGTTAGTATATGGCGAACCTGGCTTCGCTCAGATACTTGATATAAGATTTTGTGGTCAACGAATCTTGCTTAATATGCTCTTTAAATGGGTATCCACACATATACAAAACATGCTTCGAACGATTCAGAATGTTTCACTACAATTTACAGCATGGGATGTTCTGGGATTTTCAAAAAGGTTCTGGACTATACCCGAACATTTCAGAACGTTCCGGTATGTTTCGCAACGTTGTGGAATGCTATGGAATGCTCTGGAAATTTCTAGTGGGCGAAACTTCCAGTCTTATTATCTTCGAAAGCACATCCCTCGGGTTAAAATGGGAATCTTGGATGGAGGATAGCTCCACAATGATCTGGGATATCTAGGATATTCCTAAATGTTCCAGACTGTTGTCGAAAATTCCAGAATGTTACGGGATGTTTTGGAAACTCGAGGAATGCTCTTGAATATTATGGAGTGTTCTAGAAGCTTTTAGTAGGCGAAAATTCTATCCCATACAAAAATCATGAAAAACTTCCAAAAGAAGGAAAAACCAATCAAGTTAAAAATAAACTCTCTACAAAGATTTGTAGATCATGCAAATGAGTTACTTTCAGCTGAAAACTGGAAGTTCTCCCTCAACATCTACTTTTACATGCACATTGAATTACACATGTAATTCTTTAGTCGGAATGAAATACGGAACTGATTTTTACTTTTGTTTTGAAAGCCTGTTATGACGTCATATTTTTCACACCGAAAAATTTTCATCAAGTAACGAAAATATTTCAACAAGAATGCATTCAATACTTTATTCAATTGAAAATTCAATTTAGAAAATTCTGGCACAAGGTAGGTACTAACCTTATGAGTCTTGTGATCTGAATGAAAAAATACAGAGTGATAATTTGTCTTGGCATGGTCCCCACACTGCCATGTACAGGGTGAGTCAACAAGATTACCCCGGTCCATTGCTATCAGAACAAACACTATTTCGAACTGCTTAATTTTTTTGCAGTCATATCGATGGATACTATCTCTCAAAATCATCTTCTCGCATACTGGGTGATTCAGCCGAGCGTGGCCAACTAAAGTTATATTTTTTTGAATAGAACACCCAGTATATGAATATGTCATTCGATCCTATATTTTTTCAGCTCTCTAAGGAATTTTTGTTTTCGAATTTCCATTGCGGCATTGCCAACTTATTTTAGAAAAACCTACTTTGCAGACAATATTTTTTCAATTCACCACCCGCAGCCGTCTACAGCAATTGAGTGGATTTTTTTATAAACAGTTAGTCAACATCACTGATAATTTTTGGAATCCCAACTTTCGGAAAAATATATAGGGTGGTCGGTAAAATCGATCAAGTTTCATTTATTTTCAAACAGACATAATTCAAGTTTTTCAAATGGAACACCCTTTATTTTTTCATTTGTATAAAATGTTTTAACATTTCACATTTTTTATCAGAGGTATACAATACAAAAAACTGATATTTTACAAATTATACCAAGTTTTATTAATTGTTGTGACCATAAAAAAAATGTATTTTCTTACGTTCACGTACTCAAATATGTTTTTCGAATATTCAAACTATTCGCTAGTACATTAGTATTTTTCATACAATCTAGTGATAGTTATCAGCGGTTTCAATGGTAAGAAATGTGTAAAAAACCTAAAGAATATTCATACTGCTTTTTTCTTTTAAAACCCAGCTATCCATGACTGATATAAAAAATGAATGTCGGAATTTGTCAATTACGTCATGTGTTAAAGTTTCTTTCGCATGTAGATTTAATCATTTCCATTATGAATCATGTATTGGAAGATATGGTTCAAATGGTCTATGATTTGGAAAGTGACGGAAACTGCCTCCTTGCATCTAGGATTTACAAAGAGAAGTTTCTCTGGAAGGGCCTTTCAGGCTCTAAAAACAAGATTTGAAACAACTGGTAATGTCAATCACGAGAAGGTCGAATGTGTCTGCCCTGTAACAAATGAAGAGAATACATTTCAAATTGCTCGTCACCTTGTTGAAAATCCCCATGTGAGTACACGAGACCTGAGCAGGGAATTAGGATTTTCTCCAACCAACGTGTATCGAATGATATGAGTAAGCAAATTTCATCCTTGCCACATGCAATTGATGCAAGAGTTAAGAGGAAGAGATTTTGAAATACGTGTTCAATTTTGCCGATGGGGCTTAGAAAAAATCAATCAGGAAAATGACTTTTTTGGCTTCGTGTTATTTTCTGATGAAGCCACTTTCAGTAAAAATGTAACTGAATCGGCATAACATGCATTATTATGAAACAAAAAACCCCCATTTTGTTCGTTGCCTGAATCATCAACAGCGTTGGTCACTGAATGTTTGGGGTGGAATTCTCGGAAAAAGAGTTATCGGTTCGTATTTTTTGTATGGGCTTCTCACTGGAAGAAAATATGTAAGATTTCTTCGACAAGAGTTTTCTAATTCATTTGACGGTTTTCATATAGAATAAGACTCAGAATGTGGCTACAACAAGACGGTGCACCACCACATTTCAAAGCTGAGGTACGGGAATACTCCAAAGTAATTGTTGTTTGTGTAGCAATAAAAACATTCATTATTATTATTATCATTTCAATCAAAAATGGATAGGTAGGGGTGGGCCTGTGAATTGGCCACCCAGATCACCTGACCTAAACAAAATGGTTTTTTTATGGAGGTTTATCAAATAGATTGTCTACCAATCTTCTCCAACATCTTTAGAAAGACATGAAACGAGAGCTTTCAGGGCAATCTCAGAGGATATGATGGAACGTGTAGGGAATTCGTTTAAAAAGACTGACATTATGTGTTGCAGAAAATGGTCGCCATTTTGAACATCTTTTGGACTCCTCTATTCAATAAAAAATTTAGGCGTAATTGTTCATATTGAAAAAATTTTGAACGTAAATAAATTAATTTTTGTAGTTACAACAATTGATAAAACTGGGTATAATTTGTAAAATATCTTTATTTCACTTGGCTGAATCACCCAGATGCGGGAAAATAGTTTTGAAAGATAGTATTTATCGATATGACTGCGAAAAAAAAATTGACCAATTCAAAAAGTGGGTTTCTTGATAGCAATGGACCGAGGGAATCTTGTTGACTCACCCTGTATGAACCAATGTTTATTAGACGCTATTCATGAATCTAGTGATATCAACCCAAACGTCATGACAAAGAATTGGGATTCCAAAGTTTCTTCTCGTTATTAACAAAAGTCGCTCATAATTCGAAAAGTTTTCATGAATCTACTTAGAACTGTGATATCTCAATGAATGCATATTCAATTCAATCAAAATAAGCATCATTTGAATCAGTGCGCTTTTGCCAACGTAACACGAGTCGATAAATTCCGTCAGCATAAAAATTGTATGCTCGGAATTCTATGAAGTCGACAAAGGCGAAGGTTCTACCAGTGAGAAAGTTATTGAATCGCTAGAAAAGATAGTTGTCGCTTGGCGTGAGGTCTGGGGAGTATGGTGGGTGAGGCAGAATTTCGACGCTCAATTCGTCGGACGGTGATTTGTAAACCATGCGGACGGACGTTGAACTGGAGCTGGATCAGATATCTTCTGTTGGCCTGTGCCGGTTGCTGCTGACGCAATTTTCGATACATTTCGTTAATTTTCTGACAATAGGACTCTGCTGTGATGGGAATGAAGGGAAAATGTATTATTTAATAATACTGAGTTAGTTATGTCAGAATGGAAAATTATTCATGTATAATACGAGTATATAATGTCTATCACATAAAGCTTTTATCAGAAGTTTGAGATAAGGGAGTTGAATTATCAAAATATGTTCCATATGAAATTTTCAGATTAGTACAGGGTAGCGAGTATCAAAGTTTGCTTTAAAAAATACTTCCAGATTCAGATTATTTCCAAAAATTCATTTCTGGAAGTGGGGGATTGTATGTGTAGATATGTACGGCAGGTTATACCGAAAACGGTAACAGCAGAACTCTTAATCTTCCCCAAATATGACGATAGGTATTTTGAAAATGTAGTTTTCACATTAATAAAACTGGAAAATAATGTTTTCTTGATTTCCAAATGGAAAAACCCTTTATTTTCTTACACACATGATTTCTCTTCTGAGAATACGAAATTTGCAATGATACTGAAAAATAATACACATAAAGATCTGTCAATTATAATAAGTTCATATTATCTAAATAATTAAAGTCAATTTTGTGTAAGACTTATTTTCACTGTATTAAAATCATGAAAGGTGAAACATCCATGAAATAACAAAAATGACTCATAGTCGATGAATATTGACGTATTCAATACAAAGACCTCATAAGCATGTCGTCAAAAATGTGTTATGACCAAGTGACCAGTGAACGTATGCTAGAATGCAAATAAGGATTTCATATGAGCATACAAATTTGATTCAGATGATTAGCTGATCGTCAATTCCGTTCAAGTCGTCATATTATAAACTAAACAATCGCTATGGTCTTGGCATACATAATGGACGATAAAAATCAATTTCACGACATTGGATTTTAACAATCAATTATTAATCTGAGAAGGTAAGAATGTGGTTGAAGTTCCCGGTCAAATCGCATTCTGTGAATCCGACTCGAATCAAGAATCATCGGAGTAAACATATATAGCAGATCTCAGTCACGTTCACACCTAGTGAAAATCATAGAAAATTGTCCAAAGTTGCGTAATCACCTATTATTTATATCTTTCCAAGAAGAATCCCGGAATTCATAGGAATTTTCTAGGAAGTCGCATTGCAATAGTTATTTTTGTTGAATTAATACTATGTCTTCGAAATAATGAACGTGGACGAAGCGTCAATTAATATGCCGCTAGATGAAATGAAATTCGCCATATATAAACAAAATAATACCAAAGAAATTAAGATAACGAACGGTTTGATGACTTGCTGTAGTCAAGAATGTCTATCCAAAAACTCAAAAATTGTCAAGGGCATTCGCAGAGAAACGGTTCAAATGAACTTGTCTGTCCATGAAGAAAGTATCCGTTTTATCTGAAGAGATATAAGGTCTGACAGTTTCATTCCTCAGAGAAATCTAGAGGTATTCGAAAACATTACACAGCATTCCAGAACGTTCGAGAATAGTCTGGAACGCTCAGGAAAATCCTGGAATATCTCAGATCATTGTGGAATGAATAAGGAAGTTATATGAGGCGATTACTCTTTTTCTCCCACCTGCGAAGGGAATTCTAGTTTTTACCTGAAAGTTCGTACTTTTGACGATGTGATTACTGGTAGTTTCTCCGTATAGAAAGTTCTAGAGTACTCCAAAACATTCGAAGGTCAACAATCAATGGAGTCATATATTGTGGTAAACCATTACCCCCTCTCCCCCCATGTCCTCTCCTGGGTTGAGTGCCCTGGGATAAAAACTTCGCCACACAAAAATTAACTTCTTGTGTGGAAAACTTAATATCCCGTCCTTCCACCCCCGCTCCTCCAGGAGCGGTCCTTAACCTACTGATGGGCACTTCAGCAAGATTGACATCTGACCTACTGCGGTCGAAAGCTAGCCTTTAGGTGCTTTTACTTTCTGATCTGTTATTTTAGTTCATGTTTACTTTACTTGAATGTAATTTATGCATGGGGCCACCCAAAACTAACCGGAGGCGGTTTGAAAAAAAAATCGCGATCGAGTGTTTCTCGGTGAATCTGCAAAAAAAGTAGTAATTTGTTTAAAAAGTTTTTATACTTACCGGAGCCGCCTGACGGTGGGGGGTGGTCTTTGCTTTTGTTTAGCTGGCCTTCTATGCTTATCTCTCTCTCTCGGAATCTGGGGTCATTCCTGTTCAACGCATCATGTAGATCGCGTAGCGCGGGATTGTTGTGCGATCTGATTCTATCGAACACGCTTTCTGTGTGTTCTCTCATATACACGTCCACATATTGTGTGTTCAATTCCAGGTCTCAGAATATGTATCTGTTGGGTATGTATCTCGGAGCGTTTACGGCGGCCCTTACGCACGCGTTCATAAACGTCTGGATCTGCCTTCTGTATGTCGCTGCGCATTGGCCCCAGGCAGTGCAGGCGTACAGGATTATTGGTAGTAGCACGGTCTTTATCATCAGTAAATTCAATTTTTATTAGGAAGGCTTCCATTTTAACCAGAAAGGCGTGCTATCAAAGATGAGAGGGCTAGAATATTGCCAGAACCGCCAGAAAATTGTGGACTATTTTGGAATCGTCTGAAAGGTTCTGGAACATCCTGGATCATTCCAGATTACTGTGGAACGATCAAGGGAGTTTTGTGGTATGGTAGCCCTCCATCCCAAATCCAAGAAAAGTTATTCCGTTAATACCTGAAGGGCGTGTTTTGAAGATATTATAAGATCTGTAAATTTGGCTCTCTAGAAACTTCAAAAGTATTTCACAACACTCCAGAACATACCGAAACATACTGGAATGTTGTGAAATGTTCGTGAATAGTCACGACTGTTCGGAAACATCTGGAACATCGCATGTCGTAGTGAGATATTTCAGAAGTCTTGAATGCCTTACACACCCATTGGTATGGGTGTGTAAGTTTATCCTCCCATTCCAGTTACCAGATAATTTTTCTGAGCGAAATCGGCTACCCCAGCTAGTAACTATTGGTTCTTTCAAAAGTTTTGTACTTTTTCATGAGTATACTTTGAACTGTAATATCCAAATGAAAACTAATTTATTCAAAATGAGCGCCATTTGAAACAGTGCACTTTTGCCAACGTAACACAAGTCAATTCATTTCGTCAGCATAAAAATTGGGTCTTCAGGATTCGATGAAGTTGCCGAAGGTTTTCCTGGTCCTGATTGTCAAAGGTTCTACTAGTAAGGAAGTTATCGATCTGCTTGAAAAGATGGAAGTCGGTTGGCAGGAGGTCTGGGGAGTATGGTGGGTGAGGTAGAAATTCGACGCTCAATTCGTTTGATTTTCGGTAAACGATTTGTGGAACGTGTGGACGGGCGTTGTCGTGGAGGAGGATCGGACCTCTTCTGTTGACCAGTTCTGGCTGTTGATGGCGCAATTTTTGGTACGCTTCGTTGATTTCCTCACAATATGACTCTGCTGTGATGGTTTGGCTCGGTTGCAGAATCTTAAAGTGAATCACACCAGCCGCTGACCACCATATAGTAACCATTCTGTGGTAAGTTTCAGCCTTCAGGATGTGCCTGGGTGGCTCATCGGTATTCAACCACTGTCCCAAACGTGACGATCCGGTTAAAAAATGGTAGGTTCGGTTGCACAAAAGGAAAGACGAACAAACTTCAAAACGTGACAATTTCTGTCGATCGTTCAAATCATGAGGCATCCACTTTTCGAGCTGTTTGATCTTTTCAATACGTTTCAAACCATCAAATGACACTTGGGAGCTGACACCCAGTTCTTTCGCCATCCCACGCACCGTTTGTGATGGGTTAGTCCCCACCAGGGTCCTCAAATCCTCGTCCTGGATTACTGCAGGTCGACCACTTCGGGGCTTATATTCAAGTTTAAAATCTCCCGAACAAAATTTTGCAAATCAACATCGAACAGTGCCGTTGATCAACACCATTATTGCTAAATGTGGTTGATTTTTCGTGGAGTTTCGGCAACGCTTTGGTTCAATTTGAATTATTAGAAAAAAATTGGCCAAAAATCGCTTAACGACATCAAATAGTAATATGCTGAGAAGATACAAAGAATTAAAATTTGAAAAAATGAACATCAATGTAAAGAGTACAATATGTACCCACAGTAGAATGAATATTCATTCAGATATGGAGCTACAAAAACACATGACATTGAAACGGACAAAACTTTTGAAACAGCCTAATGGTAATAATTACCTGTGATAACAATAACTCAAACAGAAGTATGTTCAAAAATTAAACTCAAATAAAAGCGACTTCAACCCTCAAATGATTCACTACGTGAAATCGAAATTGAAATTTTCCTCACAACATTATCCAACAACCAAAGTATCAATTTGATTTGTATGACAACAGAGAAATTATAATGCACATGAAATCCCTAAAGTGACTATATGATAAGGAAGTATGTAAACGTTCACGGCCGGAGATAACTATATGAAAGCTATTTTTCGGGTTTTCTGGCTGTGGCCTGCAGGTTTCTATGCCTGACGTTTCGTCTACTGCTGCGCTAGACGTTTTCAAAGGCGATGTTGTAACGGTCTGAATACCCGAGTTGGTTCTCGGTTTCTTGTTCCTGTTGTATCCACCGCATTGACTACTATTTCAGTACTGGTCGCTCTATTTATATCATTCTTCATTGTATTGCCTGTTTGTGTACGTGTACCTCTAACGACAGGTAGACAGCTTTCATTAATATTCATTGTCGCTTCTATTGAAATTATCCCTATGTTTTTGGATCTCTATTGCGTCTCTATATATTCTTGGGTAGTAGTTTTAGGT
>WOGR01006548.1:0-13009 GCA_015342045.1 Leptinotarsa lineolata
CATCAGGAAAACTGAAAAATCATGATAGCCCTTTTGATTTGCATACCTCTTCGTCTCAATACAAATATCTATAAGGTCATCGCTAAAAAACATCTTGAATAAATCAGTGGGTGCCAAGATGCCATTTAGTATTTCGTGAATAATCGTCGGTTTTTCTTCTTCAATTTTCTCTTCTCGAATATTTAAATTTATTTCTTCCCACTTGAATGAGTTGGTTTTTTTATTTTTTTTTTCCTTTTGAAAGTTTCAATATTTTTTGCTTGGTTGCTAAGGTCTCGTTGTCGGTAGTATCCCAACTTTCATCGTTTGTGATGTTTTCATCCAGAGAAAAAGACTGACAAATCAATGGCCATTTTTCTATTTTTCTTTTTGTTTATTGGTCGTAAAGACTTCAACTTATTGTGCAAGTAATCCTTTTCCAAGGTTCTCAATAGTGGGGGCAATCTCGTCGTCACTGGGTGCATCATCTTGATCGCTATCTTGGCCGTCAGTCGGAGGAACAATAATTTCCAGGGATTCTGCCTCTTCAAACTGGTCATTATATTCATCATCAGATTCTATAGTGTCCTAATAAGCCAATAGCTCTTCGGCATCCCAGGGATTTTCGGGATTATAATACTTCTGGCTGAAAAAAAATACATATGTCATAAATTAATATAAAATATGTATGTACCTATACGTCACTAGCCAGATGAGTACATACATGTGCAAGTATTATACAAAATTTCATAAAATATCATACGCTGGCCAGTATGAAACCGAATTACTTTTAGTTATTTTCCATATACACCTACTGGCTTTAACCCAGCGTATGATTTATCATTCACAACATCTAACGCTACGTAGTAAAAAAACAAACATTTTTACAATAATATTATAGACGGCAACTAATGCCTACCATACCAAATAAATAACATGTACAATAATAAGTTGAAATATCTAAAAGAATACTGGTGTACATAACCTAAAACTCACCTGTTATTCATTCTTTTAAACACCTCCAAAATCAAATTGTCCTAGGATCTAGTGAATAACACTTATATTTAGTTTGAGTGATTTAGACACTTTTTATGTACTACTTCAGTTCATATGTAAGCACGAAGTAAATGCGGGTGCCGTATCATGGACTTAATCTAACCTCAATCTCAGTCGTGTTTTGCGTATGATAAATCATACGGTAAGTATTAATGAGTTTCAATCGCGGAGAGTAATCTAGTAAAATCGGTGGAAATATCAAATATTGCAGCTAATATGTTTTATGAATGGTGTGCCGTTAACGGACTATCAGTTAATATACACATGGTACATTACATTTTGCTTCCGTGACTATATTACGTCCGTATTTCGGACGCAAAATAGTAATCCTAAATATCTCCGTAGTTAAACGACTGAAACCAACCATATTACAGATTCCTTATGGATATATTCATGACTAGCTTCTGCTTCAGATAATTTCCTTTCTCCCTTTACCAGATGTCAGTAATAGACAATTCAGAGGAAGTAAGTTAGTGCCAAAAATGAAATAAAATATTCATTTTTAGTTCATGATAATTCCGATTAAGAGCGCTAGTGACTATACATGATGTATATTTTCACTTCACTTCATGCATTAAATTGATTCCTATGCGAGCCGTGGCAACCCTGTAATACTCATTGAACGTGACTTCGGGACTCCCAGATCAGAATTTTCATATATTTGTTTTGAAGTCTGAAAAGTTTATGTTGATTATGTCTAACGAAAAAAATCTCTCAGCAATCTGCGGTATTGATCAAATGAAAAAATTATAGAATCGTAGATTATTGTGGAGAGTGGTGTGATGACTGCTACCTAGGACCGCATTATTTTTTGTTTTTACTACATTTTTCAATAAAACCTTTCAACATATAACTTTTTTCTATTTTATTTTCAAGTTTATAGTTTCAAATTTTTATTCACCCTAATGCCACACATTTCTCGACACATTTTGACCTTTTACCTTAACTTGGGTGGTGTATTGCTAACGACGTATTATTTTTAGCAACCCTAACGCCACGCAGTCTTCGACAAGATACAAATTCTTGGGTGTACTACTATTCTGCTAGTCAAGCCCTGTCATTTGATACCCATATTCAGATAGTTGTGAGAAGATATGCAAGTAATCCGCCATTTTGTGGCTGCGGCCATCTTGAATTTGCATCTTTTTCAAAGCGTACAACTATTCTACTAGTCAAGTCCTGTCATCTGATACCCATATTGAGATGATTGTGAAAAAATATGTAATCCGTCATTTTGTACCTGCGGCCATCTTAAATTCTTTTTCAAAGTATACCACTATTCTACTAGTCAAGCCCTGTCATTTGATATCCATATTGAGGCAGTTGTGAAAAAAATACGAAATACTCGATTTTGTTGCTGAGGCCATCTTGAATTTGCATCTTTCTCAGAGTGAACTACTATTCTACTAATCAAGCCCTGTCATTTGATACCCACATTGAGGTAGTTGTGAAAAAATATGTAATGCTCCATTTTGTAACTGCAGCCAGCTTGAATTTGCATCTTTTTCGAAGTGAACTACAACTGTATTAGTCAAGCCCTGTCATTTGATACTCATAATGAGGTAGTTGTGAGAAAAATATGTGATCCTTTATTTTGTAGCTGCAGCCATCTTGAATTTAAATATTCCTCAAAGTGTACTACTATCCTACCAGTCAAGCCCTGTCATTTGATACCTATATAGAGAAAATTATGGAGAAATTTGTAACCCGCTATTCTGTAGCTGCGGCCATTTAGAATTTGCGTATTTTCCAAAGAGTACAACTATTCTACTAGTCAAGCCCTGTTATTTGATACCTTTATTGAAGTAGTTGTGAGAAAAATATGTTTTCCTCCACTTTGTAGCTGCGGCCATCTTGAATTTGAATCTTTTTCAAAATGTACTACTATTCTACTAGTCAAGTCCTGTCATTTGATACACATATTGAGGTGGTTGTGAGAAAATATGTAATCCACTATTTTGTAGCTGCGGCCATCTTGAATTCGGATCTTTTTTAAAGTATACCACTATTCTACTAGTCAAGCCCTGTCATTTGATATTGTGGAAAAATATGTAATCCGTCATTTTATAGCAACGGCTATCTTGAATTTGCTTTTTTTTCAAAATGTACTACTGTTCTATCAGTTAAGTCCTGTCATTTGATACACATATTGAGGTGGTTGTGAAAAAATATGTAATTCGCCATTTTGTAGCTGCAGCCATTTTCAATTTGCGCCTATTTCAAAATGTACTACTATTCTACCAGTCAAGTCCTATCATTTGATACACATATTGAGGTGGTTGTGAAAAAATATGTAGTTCGCTATTTTGTAGCTGCGGCCATCTTGACTTCGCATCTTTTTCAAAGTGTACTACCATTCTACTAGTCAAGCCCTGTCATTTGATACCCATATTATACCCATATTGAGGTGGTTTTGCAAAAATATGTAAACCGTTATTTTTTTAACTGCGGCCATCTTTGATTTACAATGATAAAGAATTCTTTTATTGTATTGTCATCAAAACTAAATGTGTGTACCAGATCAATCTGTCAACAGAAAGGGGGTTGAATTTCATTCACTAAATTTGACCCAAATAAAACGAACTAACAAACAGGGCAACCTAATTAAAACCGTTTAAATAATATTAATGAAATATAAAATATACTAAAAACAACATAACCGAAATATTCAGAAGGTTTACATTAAAAAAAATTAATTTCGAAAATAAAAGAAAAGATAAAAGAAAAGATAAAAGAAAAAATAAAAGAAAAATACCATTAAATTTGAAAAATTAGGGACGCTAATTTGTGAAGAGAACAAATTATTGCCATCTGAAATGGAAGTATGCGAAACCGGACCGGCAGCCCAGGCGCACCCGGGAGGGAGAACACTATTCTCCCTCCGGTGCCGGCCGTGGGTCTTCAGGGCTAACCACCCGGTAGACCCAAAACTCGGTTCCTATTGATCGAGGAAGGGGCCCCCACAATCGACCCGCTCGAAGGGGTCAGAGGCAAGGTGGTGGGGCCCATAACGATGATTTGCCTACCAATGACAACCCTGGCAAATAACAACGGACGCTTTGAGTGGACGCATGAGCTGAGAGATAGTCTAATGCATTGTTACTAGAGTAGTGAGCCCGCGCGAAGGGGGTACATGGCGAGAATGCATGCTTTGGGGTGTGGAACACATCCGGAGCATGCCGCCTTTTCCGCCCAAAATCTTAGGGATTACGTATCCTATCTTCAGCGGCAGGGCTATATAGCCCCTTCCCAATTGTGGAATGGAGCCTTGAATTGATAGTAGTGTCTGCAAGAAACTCAATGAAGCATTTTTTGCAATAAAGTAGATGAAAAACTGTGTAGATTAGAAAAGTCTAATTAGCATCTATTATGCAATGGCTTTTTCACATATTTCCTTGAACATCATGTCTTGAGGGTACGGTTCGGATTTCAATAGAGTGTTTATAGTACAGAAACGTTTTCTGAGACTAATTTTTGAAGGTTGTAAACCAGTATTCATAAGAATGAAATTTCTGTCTGTCCCAGCACTATACATTTTCAAATGTGTAGTTTTTTTTGGAAAATATCCAACAACTCTCACAACTAATGAATCTTCCCACAATTTTTATACACGTCATGTCGCTCAATTGAGAATACCCCACCACAGGACAGCTAAATTCCAAAAATCACCCCTATATAAAGTTGATTCAGTCGCGACATAAAGTCGCAGTTCTATGAATTGATTAGGCGCTTCCTCAAGTGATGTTATCCAAATTGGTGCTGGCAATAAGGCGAGTGTCTGTAGAAATCATTTTGAAATTGATTGCTTTTTTCTTTCCTTTAGAAGATTCCCACATTTCTCTTTATGAACACTGTAAATTTTTTTCCTTTTGTAGTTGAGAATTGAAAAAATGTGTTCTCTCATTTTCCAATCTTGGGGGATAATCTGATATCTCTGCATTCAGTGGTTGCTAATTATTTTATCATTAAACGAATTCCCGGTTCCAAGTTCATTAGCGCTGCAAATTGGTACGGCACGATATCAAAATTAGTGGAGGTAGCAACGCGGAGGATTATGGACACAACTTTCAACTTTTTATAGGAACGAGGAAAAGCCGGGAACGTTAATTATTCAGATTCCCGGTTTTCCCCTTGATAAAGTTTCTTTCACTTTTGAAAACGTCGTCTCGGGATGTTGCTGACGTGCTAAACTCGAGTTTAATTGCACCTGAGATGGAGGAAATTACGAAGGAAAGTTTTATTTTCGATTTGACCGACTTACCGCCTTGTCTCCGAGTTGTTCCACCCTGCAATGCAGGAAGGCCGTATGGCCCACCGCAGTGGTTACATTTCGAGGTACGTTGAATTCGAAATTGGGGTGGGCGCTGGCGTTAGAGTGGAACTGCATAGCATTTTCGTTGTCTGACTCGACTGCACCTGAAAAAGATCGCTGGGGTTATTTTTGTTCTGCACGATATACTGGGTGTTGGGGATGTTTATTTGATACTTGTTGGGAGTAATAATAATTAATTGTTACATGACGGGCGAAGTATCGCTTGCGCAACTTCTATTGTCTAAAAAGGAAATCAAAATGAGTCAGAAGACAGTATCGAGGAGAAATACATACGTAAAATACAATAAATATTTCGGAATTCTTTCTACTCAGAAGACTTTGGTAAATGCCTGCCGGAAAAACTACCTCCGTGGCTGATACACGACGTACATTTAACTATATCCGATAGCTATTCATGTAAGATACTTCAGGTTACGTCAGGTTAGGTGAGTTGGTGGTGGGTCTATATTCGACCCACCACCGCAACCCACAAGGGTTTATTGTGGCACACACCTATTCAAACTCGACTGAATAAACCCAGCTTCTTGACGAAGCCAATTAGTTTGTATGGTGAGTGATCTTTCAGGTCAGATGGTGAGAGTGTAGTTCTACCAAACTCTGAAAGCGTGATTCGGTCCACAGCGGGGCAAGCACAAAGTATATGCTCTGCTGCTTCATCATATTCCAAACAGAAGCGACCCACACTGTCTTTTGACAGTCCGAGTATCTGCATTTGATGATTCAGACGACAGTGACCTGTAAGGAGGTCTGTTGGACATCGTAGTTAATCCCTACTAAAGTTCAACAACTGTTTGGTTCCAAGTTTCGAAGGGTGAGTGGAGTGAGCCAATCCTAGAAAATCTTGCCAGAAGTCTTCATTGAATCTTTCTGCTATCCTGGTGTTCAATGTTCGTTTGGCGAAGCCTAAAGTAATGCCAATGACAGGTTCTGGTTCGATGAAGCTACTTGCAACACCCTCTTTTGCAAAGGAGTCAGCAGCTTCGTTGCCTCCCAGGCCAGTGTGGCCAGGAATACAGACCAGAGACAATTTGTTGAGTATTTCCGTTGAAGAGAGTCGATTCTGGCAATTTGCTACCAATTTAGACGTTGACCGGTAGGAGTCAAGAGCTTCCAACGCCGCTTGACTGTCCGAGAAAATTTTTATCAACTTGTGTGTGAGGTTGGATTCTACCAATCTCTCCGTCAACATTTGAACAGCGAAGATTTCTGCTGGGAATGCAGTCGTATAGGTCCCTAAGCAAGTTGATACCTCTGTCCTGGATCTGCAACTGAAAACACCTGCACCAGAGCCTGAAGGTGCTTTTGATTCATCTGTGAACCAACAACTATCTGCTCTCAATATTTTCTTCTCCCGGAGAATACAGTCCTCTCTAGTACATAAAGGATAAATACTGTATGAGGCAGTTCGTAGTTGACAGTTGGAGGCATGTCAGAGGTCATTTTCAGAATGCTCTGTGACTTCCAGTATCAGCTAGCAGTCTGGTGTACTCCGTATCAGATTGGTTCGTCCAATTGGCGATGTGCACAAGTCTATATGCAGTCCATCTAGCCTTTTTTTCTAGATAAATGTGGAGAGGTGGTACATCTAGAAGGATCTCCTTGGCCGCTGACGGCGTGATACTGATGGTACCATAGATAGCCAGATAAGCCTGTCTCTGTAATCCAGAGATCTTTGTCTGGGCCGTTTTCTCTAAAGCTTTTGGCCACCAAGCATTTGCTTCATTAGTGATCATTGGTCTGACACTCATCACATATATTCAATGGATTTGTTTGGAACCTAAATCCCAAGTTTTACCCTTCACTCCTACTGATTTATCTTCTGGATCCTACCTATCTACATTTTTTTCTCTGTTCCGTGTTATTCTATTTTTACCGGACTGAATTTTGCATTGTGAGATATCAGAAACTGGGGTTTACTAAACATGTTTCTCTTCAGTAATAATGCAGTTGAACTTTAAATCAGACTGATTTTATGTAACAGTGTTTTATGACACTTATAAAATTTCCAAATGATCAATTTACTAAGATCCCTTTGCTCCACCAAATTCATGAGCATTTTTCCAGAATTGAATCCTGTAAATGAATCAGTTACCAAAAAATTGCTTGGTGACAATTTCTGATGTGGCAAAGCCTTAGTGAAAGCTAGGAACCAATGTTGGTGGGTATTGTATCATTTGTATACAATAAATGCTCAGTAGGGAGACCAACAGAAAGTGAATGAAGAAAGTAACATTTTTACAGAACTGCAATATCTCCTTCACGTGCGTTTGATACAAATTGTATTGATTTGAATGAAACACACCCGAAGAAACTATTCTATAATGAGGGACGAATGAATGAGGGGAGAGAAAAAAATAACAAAAAATGGTGAACCCCAAAGAATCATATTGAGGCCTAATATTTGCGTAATTGACCTGTATACTCTTTTTTACCTAGGAAGAACACAAGGTAATAAGTTTCGCAGATGACACCAATGTAACCAATATGACACATGCTCTATACAAAAGCATATGGTAAAGCAAGATCTTTCAAAACTAGAAATTGGTTCAACATTGAATTCTTGTCAATGATTTATATTAAAAGAATGTATCTTTTAACATTCATAACAGCACTTATTTGAACAATATTATATAACGATACAGTCAGTCAGAAAAATTGAATCTTAAGGTTTATTTAGTTATTCAACCATGTTTTGATTTATTTTCTATATGAGTATGTATTGTATTTTGTTCGCCACATTTTTTGTCGTTCCCAAGTTGATTTGCACTTCTACCAAACTATTTGAAAACAATTCTGCCACCCATTTAATTCTGGTATAATTTTGATAAATAAGTTCAATATATGTCATTCAAACATAATAGTGTTTTACAATTAGTACTGTGTATGTATTTTTATCATCTACGAGCATCTGTACTCTCGTGGGTTGAATGTTTCGCGAATGAATATGATTATTCTCATCAACTTTCCATCACTTTACCTGGAACTCCTGTCCATTTGTCTCCGTCCTCATTATGTTCTGTGGGATCAAACATATAGTAGGCCTCTTCCTGAATCCAAATACCCAAGCATTTATCTAACAATGCGAAAATTCCCGATGGAAATAATTTGAAAAATTTCTTGAGTGACTGTAGGATTGAATCTTTCGCCTTTTCCTCGGATATGAAACTCACGCTTTCAGTTATTTTTCTTTGGCTGTCAATGTTCATCGATATCTTATCCTTTCCTAGGAAAAAAGAAGTAAATACTTTTTCAGGCGGAACATCCACAAGACATCTTCCGCTGGGCTCTTGAATGGTCTTCAGATATAAGGCATCTCCAAGGTCTAGGATTCTATCTAGGTGGTATCTAGTCCAAGTGGCCATTTTGTGGAGGCGAGCAAAAATGCAGGCTATGGCGCAATTGCATGCACCTGAAAATAAAAATTAAATAAACTAAATAAATTAAATAAACTAAATAAACTACATTTATTTGCGTGAAACACTGACAATAATCAGTATAGGAGTCGTCCTATGGCATAGTACAATACTGGAACTTAAATCTGAAAATATAATAATAATAATAAAAATAACAACTCATTTGTCATCAACGATATATAAAATTTACAATTACAATTATTCAATCTAATTCAGCAAATAGATCGGTTTATTGCTTATAAAATGTATGACCTAATCAATCAATGAACGTTGTAAGTTGGAAATATAGAGTGTGAAATGTAAACATCAGAAATTGTAAAGATATAAAATTTAAAATGTATAAATGTAAAATAGTAATAATAAGAGACGCAAAAATATAAATGTATAAATGTGAAATGTTAATGTCTATAAATTTAAAAATATAAGATTTCAATGTAAGATTTAAAATGTAAATATGTGTATGAATATAAATGTGTAAAATTAAAGAACTATGTATGTGAAATCATATCTTGACTCAATGAGTATATAATATATAATATTGAAAAATGAATGAATATCTGTAAAGTATGCATTCAATATTGTTTGGACCCACGTACACCTCTTTTATGACTAATTGAACGATTTTGAAAATAGAATAGTTTCTATAATTACATCCAATGGATTTCGAGCTCTCAATACTTAACTTACTGTTCGAAGTAACTATTCAGTATATCCTTCATTCAATGATTTGGTTCACTCTTGATGCAGGTACTGTTTGGAGCCACTTTCTGATATTTTTTTGAATATTTGTTCTTGAGGTCTGTCCAATTTTTATCACGATATAACACAGCGGTATCATCAGCAAAACTGACTATAGCTCCGTCAATATTAGATTCGTGAAGATCGTTAATATAAATGTTGAATAATAGTGGCCCAAGAACTGTACCCTGTGGCACTCCGCATTTTGTTCGATAAGTAGCTGCTGAGGAGTTTCAAAGAGATACCTCCAAATCCAATATTTTCCAGGACCTTCAATAATTTTTCATGGCACACGGTATCGAAGATCATAGATCATAGAGTCACTCTGTACGAGCGTTTGTTTCAGACCGCAGGAAAAAAAGTGTTATTCTCTCGAAAAATTAATACCGATTTCGAGATGCTCAAACAACGCAACATTCGAAGAACCCATCACATTCGTGTTCAGCACAGTCGTAATACGATTCAAATTATTATGTTTAAATCGTTTCTTTCTCTCATAATTACCCCCAGCTTTTAATGACCATTCTTCTGGAGATCTCCCGATACGGACTCTCCTGCAGGCCGAATGATATGAGTAAGCGAGGTAGCAAGAGTTGGGTGTGTGTGCACTAGCTAATGATACGGTTATCCATCCACGGCAACGGGCTAATCTGCTCTTCACTCATGTGGACCGACAAAAACTCCTATTAGACTCGGCCTTAATTAAAGCAAAAAACTAGCGAGCAGACCACCATCTCGGGGCGAGCGGCATTAGAGCGGGACGAAACTCGGGGTTGCAGGATTGCAGGACAGCGGCAAACTCGGTTCTAGGTTGGCGATGGAGGACTGCTACTACACCGAAACTTCAAACCTAACTTTTGAAATTTTAAATTTAGAAATGTAGACTTTAATCTCGAAATTGAACTCGAAATTTCGACTTTAATCTCTGAATTTTGTAATTACGTAATTACGACTTCAGTCTCTGAATTTCGATTCAAAACTAGAAATTTCAAAATCAATTTCGAAATTTTGATTTCAAAATTGAAATATCGAAATTCAGACTTTATTAAACTCAAAGTTTCTACTTCAATCCCTAAATTTTGGCTTTACCTCGAAATTTCGACTTTAGTCTATGAATTCCGATTTTAAACTCGAGATTTCAAGGTTAATTTTGAAATTTTGAATTTAAAATCAAAATTCCCCACTTTAGATTCTAATTTCGAAATTAGTTGAAATTACGACTTCAATTTCTGAATTTTGACTTTAATTTCGAAATTAAGACTTCAGTCACAAATTTTCGATTTTAAACTGAAATTTTAATCTCAACTTTAATTTCTGAGTCTTGACTTTGTTATCGAAATTACGACTTCAGTCTCGGAATTTCGGATTTATAATCGAAATTTCAAGCTCAATTTTGAAATTTATAAGTTAAAATTGAAATTTCGAAATTCAAACTTTGATAAACTCGAAGTTTCTACTTCCATCTTTGAATTTTCACTTTACTCTTAAAATTACGACTTCAGACTCTGAATTTCGATTTTGAGCTCAAAATTTCAAGCCTGATTTTGAAATTTCGAATTCAAAATCGAAATTTCGAAATTTAGATTCTAATCTCGAAATTAAAGTAAAAATTTCGACTTTAATCTCTGAATTTGGACTTTGATTTCGAAATTACGACTTCATTCGATTTTAAACTCGAAATTTCAAACTTAATTTTGAAATTTCAAATTCAAAATCGAAATTTCAAAATTTATATTCTAATCTCGAAATTAAAGTCAAAATTTCGACTTTAATGTCTGAATTTCGATTCTAAACTCGAAATTTCAAGCTTAATTTTGAATTTTCGAATTCAAAATCGAAATTTCGAAATTTAGATTCTAATCTTGAAATTAAAGTCAAAGTTTCGACTTCAATCTCTGAATTTGGACTTTAATTTCGAAATTACGACTTCAGTCTCTGAATTTCAATTTTAAACTCAAAATTTCAAGCTTAATTTTGAAACTTCGAATTCAAAATTGAAATTCTGAAATTGAGATTCTTATCTCGAAGTTAAAGTCGAAATTTCGACTTTAATCTCTGAATTTCGATTTCAAACTCAAAATTTCATGCTTAATTTTGAAATTCTGAATTTAAAATCGAAATTTCGACTTCAGTCTCGAAATTGAACTCAAAATTTATACTTACATCTCTGAATTTTGACTTTAATTGAATTTGAGATCAAAATTTCGAAATTTACACTATAAATTCGAAATTGAAGTCGAAATTTTGTCTCTAAATTTCGATTTTAAACTCGAAATTCCAAGCTTAGTTTTGAAATTCTGAATTAAAAATCGTAAGTTGAAAAATTTCGACTTCAATATCGAAATCAAACTCGAAATATCGACTTTATCTCGAAATCAAATCCAAAATTTCGACTTTATCTCGAAATCAAACTAGAAATTTCGACTTTAATCTCTGAATTTTGATTTAAATTTTTAAATTTTGAATTTGACATCGAAATTTCGAAATTTGGACTTCAATCTCGAAATTAAAGTCGAACATTCAACTTGAAATTATGACTTCAATCTCTAAATTTCAAATTGAAACCCGAAATTTTGAAATTAAGCTCTAAATTTTGAGTTGAAGTCGTAATTTCGTGATTGAAGTTGATTTTTGTATAGTGTAGTGGTGAAATGTGAACATAGCCGATTTTCCAAAGGCTATCGCATTTTTCGAAAGAAAAAATGTTGGTTATAGAGTAAAGAAATCAGAAGTCTTCAACAGCAAGCAGATCAACAAATTCGTTATGAAAACAAATAATGACTCATGAATATTGTCAACAGCAACACGGAGATGACTCTCTAACGTGTTCTGGACTGAAATTCATCAAAATGTGTAACCAAATAACCAGTCGTAAGTGCATCGGCAAACCCCATCGACTCATTTCGTCCTGACAAAAGGATAACGACGGCGTCGCGATAAGACCACTTGCTACTTAAAACTCATTAGGGTCTCTATAATTACAGACAAAAGCTCCAAGTCACCGCCACACTTGAATGTCATTAATTATACCGATATAGTTATAATAAACCATTGTTACGAAGTCATTGTTGACGTGTCTCTAAGGATGTGTATATCCTGCGGGATAATTAATATTATCCAGAGTGGAATATCACTGCCAGGTCCAAGGATATAAACAGGTCGCGAGCGATATTTCAAAGGCCTTTCCAGACGGCGGGTGAAAAACGCCGTTTCCACTTTTTGTGCCGATGGAAAAGACAATGTTGTTTGCTTAAATGGAGGTTTTTGTGCTGGCAGTGGAATGAGGTCACATTTTATCGTATGAATTTGTAAGTGGAGAATAATGGAAGAATTCTTTAATGTTTAACGGTTCAATGCAAAACATTTCAATTGTTTTGGGAAAAAAAGTTTTTGGCTTTCTACTACTCCATCTTGATACAAAAAATGTGGGAATCTTCCAAAGAAAGGAAGGAAGCAATCATTTTTAAAAGAAGTAACTCTAAACATAGAT